>CAMZMU010000063.1:5491140-5628226 GCA_947311845.1 Poa pratensis
GTGCGCGACCAAACTAAAGCCAAGCACTGGGCTTCGAATCTAGATATTGTAGTGCACCTTTTTACATTTTTTATTACATTCCACATGTGGCGAGCGCTGTGGCACTGAGGGAGGATGGCGTTGTCGAGATGGCTGCATCGGTGATGCTGAACTGAACATGGACCCCGACCCGGACCCCCTCCCGACCCGTTGCTCCCCTTCCTCTTCCTCCCCTCGCCGGAACCTTCCCAGCCCAGATCCGCCCCAGCTGCTGCCTCCCCACGCCATCCAACACCAGATCCTCACTCCCCAGCGCCCGATCTACAGCCTGATGGGTCGCTGAGCGCAGCCAACCAGTGGTCACCGGAGTCCCCGCCGCCTGGTACCGACGGCGCCGGCCGTGGGCCGACCTCCCCGGCGCCACCAACACCGGACACCGCCGCCGACCGAGCAGCGAGCCGTCGACGCAGGATGTCGCCGTCGCCTCCGCGGTCTGTGCTGGCGGGCCCGTCGCCGCCGAGGAGGGCGTTTCTGGCGCCCCGCCAGCCATGCTGGGGCCCGGCAGCTCCCTGGAGGCTGTGGCGGCGCGAACGGCAGCAGCAACGCCGCTGGATGCCGCGGTCCCCTCCCCAGCGCCCGGTGCCTCCATCTTCGTCCCCCTTCCTCGGCCGGTCGCGTCAGGTCAGCCGCCGCAACACTGTCCGCGGCCACGGCCTGGCCATGAGTGGTGATGGCGTCGGGCGGTGTGGTGGACACGGGCTGTGATGGTGCGCCGCCGCGGCCGCCGGTCCACGTCACCGCGGCCGCCTTCGTCAGCAGCAGCAACAACACACCTCCAGCTCGTCGCCTCCATCCCGATCTGATGCCGCAGGATGCCCCATGACGCCAGCACCCACGGACTCGTCGACAACGGTGGCTCCAGCACCGCTCGAGGAGGAGGCCGGGGCTGCGGCCGCTGCCCTCGCGCCGCCGTCGCCCTCGCCGAGGTCTGGTCCCTGCGCGGATAAGGTCCTCGGGGTCGGACCCGCGGCCGCCACCGCGACCTCGGCTCCCAGCTCGCCTAGTCGGTCGGGGCCCGACGTCGTCATTGTGCGCCCATCCGCCCCGAGCTCGTCGCCGCCTCCCTCCACCCCTGCCTCCACATCCCCTGGTGTTGGCCTGTTGGGCGTCGCCGTCGCGTCTATGGCTGACCCTGTGGTTACCAGCGACGGGTCTCCTCTGGGGACCGCCGCCACGGCCCCAGATGCTGCTCGGTGGATGGAGGAGTTCGTCGCCATTGAGGACGCCTCCGACGACGACGAAGACCCCAGCCTTGCCTTCTTCCCCTCCTCCACCGGCAGGCCTAAGCACCTGCGCTGGTGCGAGTACTCCTCTGACGAGGAGGAGGAGCGCGAACTACAGGCCTCATGCCACGTCGGGCCCCGGCCCGTGTTGCGAACCCAGTTGCCGGCGCCGCTGCCCCCTCCGTGGAGGGTGTAGATGGAGGGTGGGCGCCCATGCACAGTCGCCAGCGCCGGTGGCGCAGGAGGAGGACCGCGGTGGCCCCAGGTGTGTCTTACACGCCGGCAGGGGCGTTGAACGCGAAGCAGAGTGCTGCGGCCGTGGAGGGTGCCTACGTCGCGCGTGTACCGGCGCAGCGCCGCCTTGGTCCGCTGCCTGAGGCGAGAGTCCCGGCGCAGCAACGCCTTGACCCGCGACATAGGGCACCTCCGACGCCTCCGCGCGCCCATCCTACAAATGAGCTCCCTCGGCACCACGTTCTCCTCGCGCGGCTGCTTCTGTCGACGCCGACGGTTTCACTCTTGTCGAAAGCTGTCGGCGTGGGCGCCGCCGTGCCTCGAGTCTCCCTCGTCACCGACGGCCAGTACCGACTTGGCTCATCGGTCTATGCTTCAACTGCCTGGCGGAGGGTCACTTCACCGCGCAGTGCACCTCCCCGTCCCGCTGTCTCTTCTGCCTCAGCACGAGACACCGGGCGAGGAATTGCATGCTTCGCCGCCGTCGTCCGCAACGGCGCCTTTCTACGGGCCGTGCGCAGGAGCCCTGTCTTCGGCGATCTGCAAGGGAGAGCCATGGGCGTGCTGGTTCGCACACTCCAACCCCATTCTGGTCACCATGTCGTCGATTTCGGTGGTGGTGGCCACGAGGCTGTTCGCGCTCCTGAACCGCACGCGACCCCTATCATCATCGGACAGATCCTTTGTCTGGCTCCTTCGACCGTTGCGGACGGCGGTCTGCAGCCCTCCTTGCACGCCCCACCTGGTGGCTCGGACGGGGCCACACAGGGGGCTGTGGAGGGCGCCATTGGCGCCTGCCATCGACGCCGGTGCCGGGGCAAGCAGCAAACAAAGTACATTGTCGTGACCCCTGCCTACGTCGACAACGCCGCCGCTGCCACCGACCCGCTGGCACTTGAGCGGTGTGAGGGAGTCGGGCCTCCTATTCGGGTTGACCCGATGCTTGATGAGCTCACCGCCTCCCTCGTCGCCCGCCGTCTACTCCGACCGCTGCCTCTCTACAGGCCCGGACAGCGGTGTCGGAACCCCTCAGCGGCGGAGCCAGAAGTATAAACCTGTGATGTCAATTTAAACTTGTGATGTCATATACATGCATTTTTAGTTTTTATATAATTGTTTGCATGATTTTTACCATAGATATGAAGCTTTTCTCAAAAAAGTTGTGTAGTCAAATGACTACACAGCCCAAGTGTGGCTCCGCCACTGGAACCCCTGTCACCTCCTCGACGGACCAGGCTCTGCTTCGCGGCTGACGTGGCGTCAGGGGAGGGTGGCGAGGACGCCGCGGCAGTGGGTTCTCCACTGCCGGTTATCACCGCTGCTGAGGCGCTGGGCCGGTTGGTGAGGACGCGGCGGCAGTAGACATCGGGGTCATCATTCCACCGTGCGCGACGACTGCCACACCACCTGCGGCTCCCGCGCCTACTGTGGCCTCGGTGATAGCCTTCACCGACTCCTTGCGGCTGCCGTTGGAGGAGCCTCTGATCAAGACTACACCGCGCGCCTGGACCGCAAGGACTGTCGACGACGACTGGGTTCCACGTCCCAGCGTCCGCCTGGCCGCCAAAGCAGTCTTCCGTGATCCGAACCCAGAGAAGCAGGCGTGGCAAATCTTGCTGAACAAGTTGACTGGGTGGCCCGTGGCACCTGATACGCCGGACTCCACAGTCAACACCATGTTCCGCTAGGCATTCGTCGAGACATCCCCAATGGCAAGGCGGGAAGCGATGAGTGTGATGTTCCCCTTGCGCGGTGATCGCTGGATGCGGACGATGGCGGGGCTTGAAGGAATGCACGAGGATTGATTAGCCGTGCATCTCGAGTTAGTCGCACAATTGTTTTATTCCTTAGTATACCACCCTAAGCTCCACCGTTCAAGCCGGTGATCATTGTTAGTGTTCAACCTATGCGGCTTATGGCAACTCGCTGTTAGGCCAATCGGGTAGTGTAACTTTATTCCCACTTCTCTTAATGAAGCACGTGCAACGCACGATTTCGAAAAAAGAGATGGCTGCGTCGACCACTGCCTCACCAACATCGGCCACGGCCATGAAGAAGTTGAATACGATCAGGCGGTGTTTAGGAGCTGACCAACAAGGATTCGCCATCTCCGAGGGACTCCTGGCCTGGTTCATTGAGGAGGTCGTGTTAATGAGGCAACCTCCTCTCATCAGCTCCCCTCCCAAGCAGAAGCCGTCGCCAAAGCGGACCTTGCCCCTTAGGAGCATACGGATCGCTGCTCAGCAAATGGATCACATCCCGGCGTTCAAACACGGCGAAGTACTGAACCTTTGGCTCCATCTTCCTCTACGGCTAAGAGTTCCTACGACTCCTACTTCAAGGAGACCTACCGGATGGAGATGTAGAGACCCTCGACGAGTTGTTCCCAACATGCAAGGCGAGGTCTGGTGGAGCAGCTTGCCGGCCTTCGGCCACAGCGCCATAGGCCGCATGTGCAGCTTAGGTTGATCTCAGTCGATCCCAGGGTCGTCATAGCCAAAATGTAGCCCATCGAGGTTCCAGTCGAGTCGGAAATGGCCTCTCTTGTATTTTATCTAAAACTTCTCCCTTCTTAATACAACTAGCATGGTGGCCCTCGCA
The DNA here is from genome assembly GCA_947311845.1 of Poa pratensis. Lineage (NCBI taxonomy): Eukaryota > Viridiplantae > Streptophyta > Magnoliopsida > Poales > Poaceae > Poa > Poa pratensis. The sequence continues at coordinate 5,495,238 of CAMZMU010000063.1, forward strand.
AATGCGAGGGCATATTCTTTAGTATGTCGAATGATGCAAGTAATTAAATTGTATTTTCATTGATATCACATTATGTACTAAGAAATTATATGGCTCTACCATCATAAACTTAAATATGACATATGAAGATACCTAGTATATTCAAACAACATTAATTTCTAGGCCAAGGAGATTAGTACGTCATTTCTTTAAAGGCCATGTGTGCTATTTGTGCGATATTATATTAGTAAACCCACCTGCATTTTATGTATGATGTTAGATTAGTAGGCGAGGTTAATGTCTGTATTATGTATATTTTTACAAAAACAAATCCTCTTTTGGTTGAAATAACAATGAGAGTTTTGATTTTTCTAACGCCAACAAAAATGATATAGTAAACAATGTATGGCATTTGTTAGCAATATCTTTAATTTCTAAGCCATAAATTATTGTGATTTAAGATATACCCAATATTCACCATTCATATGTTGATATATGTTTTGATATGATAATTAGAAATCCATATATCTTAGAGAACTAATGTATGGTTGTATGGCTAGAAGGGAGCTTGTATCCTTAATCATGACATGTCAACACCCTAAGAACTATGAGATTTATAAGGATTCCCCATCAGACCTACCTATATTAACATTAGATCCTATCTAGCCTCTTACCATAGCTCCTCTTCATGCTTTTTTTCACTTTTCATGCGGAACCATCGCATTTTCCATGATCGCTATCAGTTCTAGGTTTATGTATTATATGATCCCTACTTTGTGCATGTCTCTATTTTTTTATTTTATTTTTTAATATTTTATTTTTATGGCACATGAGTTGTGATACCAATGAATATATATTACTTAGGGTCCAAAAATTGTATAAAAAGGGTTCAAACAAATCGACAATCGGAAGGCTGGCTGTTTATAGCAATAGAATGTTTTTCATGAGTTGCTCATCAATGTTTTAAACTCGAAATTAATAATGTGGATGTCATAAAGAATCAACGCCTGGTTGGATAGCTAGAAGGTGACTGTCACATGTAAAACCCCTAATTGTTTACTGTGTGTGTCTCATTAAAGGCTTATATCTTATAAATGGAAAGTGATGTTCTTATAGATAGCTTAGTGGTTTCTTTGTCAATGTTTAAACTTCCGAACTTAGGTCTTTAGTATAGCTTGTGTGGATTTCATGCCGGGATACGACGGATCATTGAGCATAATGTTTTCACTAAATTGATTGTCAAATTTAACTATCTCGGTGTATGTTTTGTGCTCAGTATATTATAAGCGTAATTATTTGTTGGAGAACCTATGTGTTAGATGGGTATGAAGGTGCTAGTTTCCGACCCAACGCCAGGGATGAAACATATGTTTTTGCACTATACAACGCTAAGGCGAATTATATTTTAAACGGCAAACGACATTACCGTCAATAGTAGTGACTTCAAAAATATTGAAGCTCCACAACTCTGGTCGTCAGCAGACTATATGTGAGTCTGTATGTGTGTGTGCATATGGTGGCAGTGTTCTCGTGTATATGTTCATATCGCACCGTATTTTTAGAAAAACCATGTAGTAATCTTATCATTTTGGGCCTCCTCATGCACAAACATATTACATATATATTCCATTCGTCCAAAAGTATAAGGCACGCTACTTTTTTTGTTGTTCTTTGTTGCTTATCTTATAAACGCTAAGGCGAATTATATTTTAAATGGCAAATGACATTACCGTCAATAGTAGTGACTTCAAAAATATTGAAGCTCCACAACTCTGGTCGTCAGCAGACTATATGTGAGTATGTATGTGTGTGTGCATATGGTGGCAGTGTTCTCGTGTATATGTTGATATCGCACCGTATTTTTAGAAAAACCATGTAATAATCTTATCATTTTGGGCCTCCTCATGCACAAACATATTACATATATATTCCATTCGTCCAAAAGTATAAGGCACACTACTTTTTTGTTGGTCTTTGTTGCTTGTCTTATAAAATTCTTTATTTAATATGTAAATATACTATTTTTGGTCAAATTGTACATCCTTCATCAGTGAAAGAATATATTAAAAACTCAACAATTATGAGATAAACATTTTTATTTTCTGAAAAAAAAGATGACATTTTTTTCTGTTCTACGTGTAATACCATATTCTAGCCGGGACAGTAGCTGTTTTTTTTCGATCGAGACACGTCAAGTTTACTTTTGAGGAGCAATTCACCTGATGCTATGAATTGTAAACAAATGATACGTCCAGTTTTATTCTCTTCAGGGTCGATATACCTAGCCAATCTATCGGCAGGTATCTAGCTATGTCGTAAAACTTTTTTCCCGGGAACGTGACACAGCTAGTTATTTTTGCAGGGCTATCAGCTTGGGCGTGCGTATGGGTAACGTGACACAACTAATTTTTTTTGTACTACTAGTGGAAGGGCACGTGCAACGCACGTATAATATAAAGACATGCATTAGCAAATCATCGTATATGTCTAATCCAATTAAATTATCGAAGTGAACTGACAATATAGGAAATCGTCACGAAGGTGAAGCCAGTTTATTCATCAAACCAAATATGAACGTAAATGCCTTATCTATGAAAAGTCAATTTATTTGCCTTTTAATGTAAACAAACTATCATCATCGTCCAAATTAGAGAAAAGTCAAGTTTTTCTAATCCAAAAAACAAAGTATATTTATTAGTGGTGATAAGAAAATGACAATCACAATAAACATCATTCCACACACATATAATGCTTGGCTTCAAAAGTTCATTGCTAAACAGAGGCTTGCCACTATATTTTTTATTTATTTTTCTGAAATCTTATATCTAATCTAGCTCATCCATCTTCGTCACTCGCTCCATGCGCTCAATCTTATAACCAAAGAGAGGGACAATTTACAAGTAGGAAATAACATATCAGGATCTACATGTATTATATCTTTTACACTTTTACATCCGTTTTAAAATTTATATTGCAAAGAGAACGCATGGAGGAAGAAGCGACCATGAAGGTCGTCGTCAGCCTCATCGCCGTTGTCGCAATTCGCAAATAAAAAAGGGCCCGGGCCTAAGAAATAACACCAAAGACCTTCTGCGGCTTTTGCTTCGTACTGTGAGGAAAGCCTTGCCAATTTATTTATGAAAACATAAGTTCAGTTCTTGCCAATTTATTTATGAAAACATAAGTTCAGTTTAGCTTGATGTATTTATCAATCCTTGTAAAATATCATCTATTTCTCATTATCCATTGAATTTTATCTATTGAATTTAATCTTAGAAAACATATGCCGAGTTGCAGATCATTTCGTTGTCTTCTAGAAATATTCAAGATGAGCATTCCCTATAGACGTAGCCTTGGACGTCTCCCCCTTTCCCGCACAGTAGAAGAGGGGCGATTTTTGAGCCGACCCGTTCGATCCAGCTCGCCGGCGGCGATTCGCCGGTTTCCCCTCCCCTCCGCCGGCCGCTCGGCGCGGCGGAGGGTGGGGAAACCTCGGATCCCGCCTGTACATAGTTAGGATAGTGGGGGTTTCGTGCCGGCGGCGCCGTGGAGGAGGGGGTGCTGGCGGTGTGGTTTGCGGCGGCGGAGATCTCCTTCAGGGGTCGGGCTCTGCGGAGCTCTGCTTCTTCTCCGCTCCTTTCCGGTGCTCGCAGCTCGGCGGAGCTGCCGTGCATCGTCTTCCCGTGCCAGCGTCCGTGTGCGGCGGATCTGGCGGCTGTGCTTCATGAAGGCGAAGGTGGTGGAATCCAGTCGGATGGCGTTGAAGACGAAGCAAGGTGGAGGCCCTCTGGGGCTGAGGCTCGTTGACTTCCCGGACGCCATGGGACTCCGGCCGATCCAAGGCAGAGGCGGAGCGGCGGCGGCGCGCCAGCGACACGTCTTCCTCGACGACGGCGACATCGTTATCCATAAGGACTTGTTTGTATTTTTCATATTCCCCAGGGACTGTTCTGTAAGGATACTGGATTAATACCACTTTCTCCTTTCCGCAAAAAAAAAAAAAAAAAAAGATGAGCATTCCCTGTGCTTATTTACCTGAAACCGGAAGTACATGGGCTAAGAACGCATGCCAACGTGCAGCTTGAGATAATCTTCATCGTCTAGAAATATTCAGCATCTAGCACACCAATAATTCTTGATGTCAACCTTGACCTATTTTGCTCTTGCTGATGCACCTGCTCGCTCGGGGGCAAAGGATTAAAGAGGAGTGCACTGGTTACCAAGAGGAGCTTTGAGAGTAGCTAATTACTCGCCACCAAGTCGAACTGTACATGTTGACAGGTCAGTTTCATCTCCGGATGGATACATGATTTCTCTATCTCTCACGTCGAACGACTGAGGCAGGCCGCCGGTTCCCGACTGCTCTGTCATCATGTCGTCCATGTACTCTGTTAGCTCTTATCCTCCTTTCATTTGCCGCCAACCTGCAAGCCGCCAGGCACAGGGCGAGCGGCGCACACATGCCAGCAGTATGAAGCCGGAGAGGGAGGGACGCGCGGCAGTGGCAGTTCGGCTAGCACGGAGGCGGCCGTCGACGGGCGGTCTGTAGGGCAACGCGCGTGGGCCAGGGCATCGCCGCCGCGGGGGGCTCTGTGCGCGGCGGAAGCGAGGGAGCCTGCCTGGCGACGGGGGCTGCTCCGTTGGGGGCATGCCGCCCGCCTCTGCTGCCGCCTCCCCCAGGCCGCCGCCCGACGTGCAGGGCCAAGCCGCCTCCCCGTAGGGATCGAGCAGCCGGCGACCGGAATCGGATGTGGGCGCAACGGCGGCTACAATTTTGCCTCCGTTGACTTCAATTTCGCTCCAATTTTCCAGCAATAGGAAGGGGATCAGAGGAGCTGAACATTCACCTTGGCAGTTGGAGAAGCCCGACCTCGCCCTCGAGGCGCTCGGGCCCCTGCAGGAGTCCCACGGGCGGCTGGTCCATCCCCATTGCGCGCGCCCTCCGCCTCGCGCGCACTTGCAGACGGCGGCGGCGTTGGCAAGCGCGACGGATTAGACGATGACGCTGGCGGCGGAGAGCGCGAGCACGACCCTGTCGTCGGAGCCCAGAGCAGCGCCTCCGCGGCGTTGAAGGACGCGAGCCCGGAGGAGGCGGATGTCGAGTAGCTCGCCGCAGGCAGCGGCTTGAAGAAGAAAAGGATGCGCCCGACAAAATAACGATTCGGAGATGAGTGGCAATTTAGTAGTATTATGTGATTTGGTGGAAGGGTAAACGGGAAAAATCAGACAATGTTGAGTTGTCAAACATTGGGACGATCTGGACCGTTTGATCGGATATTGAACGGTCCAGATTTAAAGTATCCCAACAAGACAAGTTTGCTCTTTTAATAGTAGTATAGATTGGGTAACGTGACACATCTAACGTACCTGCTCAGGTCTCTTGTTTTTCTTTTTTTCATATCCACGTACCTGCTCGGGTCTTTTCTTTTCATATCCACGTTTTGTGCAGATCCAGATTAGACGTGTCTAGGAAAAAAAAGATTAGACGTGTCAGCCTAAACTTACGGTTACGTAACTACAAATCTCTGTTACATCTCAGCCATATATTTTAGATCTAACTACTAATATTAATTTTACATGATGTGGCTTAACGTGGTGGCTCTATTAGATACCCTCATTTTGCTTTTAGTATATAATAGATGATACGCAATGCTCTTGCGTATTCTAGAAAAAGAATCACACACAAGTAAGAAACAGAATAAAATGTACAAAATAAAATGTGGCGCTCTTCTCATTTGCTTGGTTATATTCCTCATCCTCATCCTTACTAATGAAACGAGTTTGCCTTACCACTACAACACTCAAGTTTTTTTTTGAGTTAAATGCACCAGCGACCCTTGAACTTGTAAGGGTGTGTCACATAGGTCCATGAACTTGGAAAATGCATTTTTAGACCCTTAAACTTACTGATTCGTGCACCGCAGGTCCATACCAGCCATGTGGCATCTTTTTGCTGATGTGGCATGATTACATGGCATGTATTTTTTCATTTAACCCCTCACATTTATTTTTCTTATTAAAAAATACCCTTCCTTTTATCTCTCATCTCCCATGAAGATCCTCTCGACCTTGGAGCTGGAGCAGCTGGCGGTGGAGCTCCGGCGGAGACGGTGCTTGGTGCACACCGTGTCAGCAGTTGGATGTATGCGAATTAACAGATGCTCGGCACCGCACGCACGCACGCGCACGCTCACAACAGCACCAGCATGCCGCCTTCGACACCATCTGCAAGATCTCCTTTGGCCTCGACCCGGGCTGCCTCGAGCGGAATATGCCCATGTCCAAGTTCGCCGACGCGTTCGACATCGCCACGCGCCTCTGCGCCATGCACGCGTCACTATTGCTCTGGAGGGCAAAACGCCTGCTCAACATCGGCTTGGAGAGCGAGCTCAGGGAGGCCATCAAGCTCGTCCACGAGCTCGCGGCCGCCATGATCCGAGAGCGCCGCAAGCTGCGCGTCGCCAACAGCCACGACCTCCTGTGCCGCTTCATGGCCTCCGCGACGTTGGTCGTCAGCTTCCTTCTCGCGTGGCGCGACAATAGCCGTGTCCTCCACGCTCACCACGCTCGCCATGCGCGTGGAGGCCGGGGACGGCGGCTGGGCTGCGCCGCTCACCGAGCACCTCAAGCGCTGCACAACACCCACGCGGTGCTGTACGAGAACATGCGCCTGTTCCCGCCGGTGCAGTAGACTCCAAGTTCTGCGTCGGGCCCGAAGTGCTCCCCGACGCCACCTACGTGTCCGGCGGCACGCGCGTGATGTACTACCCCTATGCCATGGGGCAGATGGCGCGCATCTGGGGCGCCGACCACGACGCATGTCGCTCGGACCGGTGGCTTCGTCCCAGAGCCTGTACAAGTACCCGGTGTTCCTCGGCAAGCCACTCGGCTGGCTTCGACGCGCTGCCCGACATGCTCTACGTGCACGCCACGCGCCCGCGCTCACCGAGTCGATGCAGCTCGACTTGTAGTGGTGCGCCGTGGACATGCTGCCCGACGCGACTCGCTCTTTCGTGCATCTGGAAGCTACGGTTTCTCCGGCTCATATCCAACAGGATGCGGCGCTGGCCCGATGGCCGAGCAGGGCGGTGCCGCCTAGAAGGCCGCTGCAGCGACTCCCCTGTGGTGGACGACGTGGAACGAGGACGGGTCATGGCCACTAGTGCAGAAACGCTTTTTGCTCCTGGTTGGGAAACCCCTTTAGTCCCGGTTTCCCAACCGGGAGCACCAATCCGGGACTAAAGGTACCCTCATTTAGTCCCGGCTTGGCGGCCGGGACTAAGGGGGACCTTTAGTCCTGGTTGGAAACACCAACCGGGACTAAATGAGGCCTTCAGGCCCTAGTCACGGGGCAGGCCATTACCAATCGGGACTAAATGTCCCTCTTTTTTTTTTTCTTTTTCTGGTTTCTGTTTTTGGTTTCTTTTTTTCAATTAATGATTAGTTTTGATATTAAAATACATTTTCGAATACGCTGCTAATAGTAATATATATGTACTTCGCACGCGTAAGTTTTCGTTCGAACTTTGTACATAAATAATAAACGAATATACACGTACATGCATATATATATGATGAACATATATATACACACGTTATTTTATGTACATATAATATGTGCATACATATAATATATATATATATATATATATATATATATATAAGGTAAATTAACAGATGCTCCCTGGTGCCCGGGCATCTGGATAGAATATAGTACATTTTGGGTATGTAGATGACACATATAACTCGGGTATGCACATGTTGGGTATATAGGAGGTACATATAACCTTGGGTATGTGTATTCGAGGTATCTACATGTTATATATACCTCGGGTATGTGTGTTCAATTGTACGCGTACATATCAGGTATATATATAAATAACTTAGGTATGTGCACATTATTAGGTATGCATACCCCATAATGTGCATACCCAAAATCATATGTACCTCCTACATACCTAAGATATACATACCCAAGGTATATGTATATGTCTACATACCTAAAACTGTTCGTATTCCATCCTGGTGCCCATGCTCCTAGGTGCCCCATATATATATATATATATATATATATATATATATATATATATATCGAAAATTGTCTCCTCGCTACGACGGTAGCTACGCATGCAGAATCCAACTTTAGTTTGCTTGTGCCAAGATAGGTGCTAAAGATGCATGTGCATGGTCAGGCAAGCCGTGTCTCACGGAACGTTAGAGTGGGAATGGTGTACGCGGTTCAAACCATGTACATGCTACAATCATGCATGTGTATGTCGTTTTGTTGGACATTACAGCGGGAATGGTGTACGCGGTTCAAAACCATCGTACGTGTTACAATCATGCATGCATATGCATGTCGTTTTGTCCTTGCCAAGTAGTGAAAGATCAACTCCAGCATGCATGTGCATGAGTTGTGATCGAGCTACTAGCACTTTTTATGCAGTGGCTAACCTAAAATTGGTGTTACTCATATGCATGCGCATGCAGAGCATGCTTAGTTTAGTTGCTTAACTAATTAAGTAATTAAGCAACTACGGAGTACAATACATTGCCATCCGAAGTATGGAGTACACATGTCCACATGCATGTGCATGTCGTTTTGTGTATGACATGTAGTTAAAGATAACCCCTAGCATGCAATATGCACTCGTTAATTACTCACCTTAAGCATGTGCCTACATGGCATTCGAGCAGCAAGAAGCTTTCTCGTGAGTATTAGACATTAACGAGTCTTTTGACATTCGAGCAGCAAGAAGCTTACACTAATTAAGTAATTACTCACTTGTAAATCGCGTATACAGCAGGCACCTAAACGGAATCAAATGAGAAAGATAACTACAGACACGGGGTACGAACAAAAATGAGACTGCACAAAGGAGATGGTGGGCCTAACACGAGATGCCCACACCTTTCACGGCGTTACTACAAGGGACGGAGGGACGGAACACCGCGCTGGATAATCACATAATCGCCCGGAGGTCAAGCTAAGCACACCACAGAGGTGCGAATCTCTAGTGCATATCGTAAGGTAGATGAGGAGGCGACAGCTACCCCCAGTGACAGGAAATCCACACCCATATATATATATATATATATATATATTACAAAGGTTTGATATATAAATTGATCATGTATGTGGGGTATTAACCCCTATACCCTTACGGCTAGGTTTGGGCCGACCCAGACCAGAGGGGCCGGCCCACCAGAAGACGACGCGCGTCCCAGCCGATCTGCTCGGAGTCTCGCGCAAGGAATCAAGACAGACTTGGAGATCAAGCAAGATCCTGGTCGGTTAGAATAGGAATCCTTATTCGGCCACTTAGGCAATTGTAATCGGCTAGGATTAGTTTCCAGATCTGTAACCCTGCCCTCTGGACTATATAAGGCGGGCAGGGGACCTCGCTCAAAACATATCTCATTACATACAGCAATACAATCAGACGCAGGACGTAGGTATTACGCCCTCACGGCGGCCGAACCTGGATAAAACCTCGTGTCTGTCTTGCGTCACCATCTCTTTCGTAGCTTGTGCATCTGTCTGCCGATAATCTACTACCTTGGGCATACCCCTAGGTAGACTGCCGACTATATTTCGTCGACAGTGGCGCGCCAGGTAGGGGGTGTGCGTACTGCTTTTCAGGCGAACAAGATGGTCATCATCCCCGACTCCTTGACCACGGCGGAAGGACTCACGTTCACCGTCGGACAGTTCACCTGGACCACCGGCTCCGACAACGTCACCGCCACGGCCACGGAGGAGGCGTAGATCCAATCTGCGTCGACCACTGCCTCACCAACATCGGCCACGGCTCCGACCACGCTGGATCTGGCTCCGACCACACCAGCATTGTCTCCAACTGCGCCGACAACCCGTCCTGCTCGACTCCATCGATCGGGTCGGTACCAAGCTTGCTGAAACCCTAGCTCTGGTTGATTCGATTCAAAATCAACCTACCGAGCAGGTAACCACCGACCACAACAGATCTACCCGACCAGCTCGGGCCAGTCGTCCTGCACGACTCGGTACGGATCTCGTGGTCACGTCTACTCATGAAGGGCGCTCTGTTCGTCGCCGACCAGCCCCCGCAACGGGTCTCCGGCTCTCCGAGTGCAAAGCCTTGATGGAGAATTACCAGGCCCTGCCCTACGGCCTGCCAAACGCTGCTTCTGAATACACGTACAATATACAACGCAGCTCAGACCTGTGTTTTATACATCGACCTCAGCCAAAGCCACGCAACTTCGTCAACATGGTGCAGATTGAGGAGTATCAAGAAGGCTCGGTCCACACGGTCCAAGAGGGCGGCTCAAGCTCCCTATCCAGCACCGCGTCTAATGGCTCCATCCACACCGAGCTTCAGCATCCTGACAATGAAGAAGTTGAATACGATCTGGATATCCCAGACCACCCCCCGGGGTTCCCATCCTTCCCGCCGAGGCGAGGAGATATGATCAATGTCGTCAGCAATGACGAACCCCCGGCGGTTGGCGAAACAGATCAAGAAAGGCTAGCGCGCGAAGCGCGCAATATTGACCGGTTTAATCGTAGACAAGCCGAAGCTGAGGCAGAAGAAGAGGCACGACGCATAAGGCTCTAGCCACGCGATCTCAACAACACCTTTGACAGGGTAGGGGAAAAGCAGGTCTTCAGGACCCCAAGTGCCAACGTAGCTGTTGCTATGGCGACAATGCAACGACTACCCAATATCCCGGAAATCCAGGCAATTCGTGATGATATGCAATCCTATCTTACGGCTGCTATAGCCCAGACTGCAGAGATTGCAAACCAAGCTCGGGCTCCATCCGTATCAGTCGAATCAAGCCGCAGTCGCCAGTACTCAAGTCGCCCACAACCGCTCAACCAACACGGCTCACACAACAACGACCCGCCAGACAACCGTCAAGGTGGAAACGGTGGTCGCGATGGAGGTCGGGACGACAACCGCCGCGACAATCGGTACGACAACCGACGAGACAACCGCGACAATCGCCGTGACAACCGCGGTCGTGGGGTCAACCAGGGTGGCAATCGGGATCGCCGTGAGGGCAATAACGATCTCCGCCACTCCCTCGGAGAGCGCGATCTGCGCGATCGCATCAACCAAAGAGCCAACGATCGTGCATCCCACGAAAGTTATCGCCGTATGGAATATGATACTACCCACGGCCCTCCGGGCTTGAAGCAGTTCACCCCTCACCGACGCCAAGTCGTGTGGCCAAAAAACTTCAAGCTCGAAAAGCTCCAGAAGTACGACAGCAAGGAGAACCCCGAGTTGTGGGTCATGCTCTACGAAACTGCATGCAGATCAGCCATGGCCGACGAGCACGTCATGTCTAATTACTTCCCAGTCGCCGTCGGCCATGCCGGCCACCAATGGCTGGTCAGCTTGCCGGCAAACCACTTTGACTTTTCGCAACAACTCAAGCAAGCATTCATTGACAACTTCATTGCTACTTGTGAACAACCCAGCAACAAATATGATCTGCAGTGGATTCAAGACCGCAAAGATGAGCCATTGCGCGAGTACGTCTGACGCTTCTCGGAAAATGCGCATCAAGGTCCCCTCGATCTCTGACAACGAGGCAATCGAAGCTTTCATCACCGGTCTCCGCTTCCACGACACCCTTAGGGACAAGCTCCTCCGCAAAAGACCCGAATCGGTAACCGCACTCCTAGCTACTGCTAAAAAATACGCGGACGCCGATGATGCCAAGAAGATAATCATTGAAGAAGCAGTAAGGGTTCCACGCTCCGACCACCCCCCACACCGCGACGACTACCGCGGCAACCATGGTCGAAACGACAATTTTGATCGCCACAACCAGAGCAACGACTTTCGCGACCACCGCGACCAACGTAATCAGCGGCGTAATCGCCGTGACGATTACAAGGGCAAGCGTGCTCGGGAAGATGACGGCGAAGTCAACATCGTTAAAAAAGGTAGCGGTCGTCGGAACTACGAAGAAGACTACGCCAAAGCATTGAAAGGACCCTGCCAGCTCCATCCCAAGTCAAACCATACCATGGAGAATTGCCGTGTTCTCAAATCCATCTATACGCGCCAACAGGCTCCGGATAAATCCGACAAGCCTAACGACGCAGGGGAGCAGCGCAACGAAGACAATGATGATGAAGACGCAGATCCCCGTCACAAGTACGTCAAGCCAACCGACCGCGTCCACACCATCATTGGGGGCAAAGTGTCCATCGAGACCAAAAGAGAGCGCAAGCTGCTCGCCCACGCTTGCTTGAACGTGGCCAACACCGACAACCTCATCGCCGATCCTCGGCTTCCTCCTTGGTCCCACCGCGAGATCTCCTTCAGCAGAAAGGACCAATGGGCTGCAATACCTGAGCCAGGGCGTTTTCCTCTGGTTCTCGATCCTTGTATCAACAAGGTTCAGTTCGATAGAGTGCTGATCGACGGCGGCAGTTCCATCGATATATTGTTCAAGAACTGTCTGCCAGCCTTAAAGATAACCCAGGCTGATCTCAAGCCATACGAAGCACAATTCTGGGGTGTTCTCCCCGGACAGAGCTCTACACCCTCGGGCAGATCACGCTACATGTGCAATTCGGTACCCCAGACCACTTCCGCACCGACTATGTCAATTTCGTGGTCGCCGACTTCGAAGGCACCTACCATGCTATCCTTGGTCGACCAGCGCTCACCAAGTTCGTGGCCATACCTCACTACAGGTATCTGGTGCTCAAGATGCCTACCGAGAAGGGGGTCCTTACTCTCAGAGGCAACGTATACGCAGCTTACACCTGTGAGGACGACAGCTTCAAAATAGAAGAGGCTCACGACCTCTCGATTCGCATGGCCGAGACCATGCTCGACGCCAAGCAGACCCCAGCCGACCACCTGGAGATCCTAGAGCTCGAGGCCCCACGCAAGAACATCAAGTTCAAAGAGCACAAAGAGAGCCAGCTGGTCGACGGCGACCCCAGCAAAACGACCCTTATCGGGGCCAACCTAGATCCTAAATAGGAAGACGCGCTCGTCAAGTTCTTGAGGCGCAAAGTGAGCGTGTTCATGTGGAAACCCGCTGACATGCCCGGTGTACCTCGGAACTTGATCGAGCACTCCTTAAATGTCGATGGCAAGGCCAAACCCATCAAGCAGAAGCTACAACGGTTCGCTCGCGGCAAAAAGGAGGCTATTAGGGTAGAAGTTACATGGCTTTTAGCGGCCGGATTTATCAAAGTGTATCATCCGGAGTGGGTAGCCAACCCGGTTCTTGTACGCAAAAAGAATAAGGAATGGAGAATGTGCGTTGATTACACTGATCTCAACAAACACTGCCCTAAAGACCCGTTCGGCTTACCTCACATAGACGAGGTCGTAGATTCAACTGCCGGTTGCGAGCTGCTTTCCTTTCTCGATTGCTACTCTGGTTATCACAAAAAGGATGACCAGATCAAGACATCCTTCATCACGCACTTCGGCGCCTACTGCTACACGACCATGTCGTTCGGGCTCAAAAACGCCGGGGCTACCTACCAACGCGCCATACAGGCCTGCCTCAAAGATGAGATAAAAGATGACCTCGTCGAGGCTTATGTTGACGATGTGGTTGTTAAAACCAAGGAAGCATACACCCTTGTTGACAACCTATAACGTACCTTCGCAGCCCTTAACACATTCCAATGGAAATTAAACCCAAAGAAGTGCATTTTTGGTGTTCCATCTGGTATACTGCTCGGCAACGTCATCAGTTACGACGGCATACGCCCTAACCTAGAGAAAGTAAAAGTTGTCTTGGACATGAAGCCACCCAAAAAGGTGAAGGATGTTCAGAAGCTCACCGGATGCATGGTTGCCCTCAGTCGTTTCATATCTAGATTAGGCGAAAAGGGTCTGCCATTTTTGCGGCTGCTCAATGCATCCGAGAAGTTTGAGTGGTCGGAGGAAGCAGACGCTGCCTTTACGCAGCTAAAACAATTCCTTACTTCACCTCCGGTCCTCACTGCTCCCAGAGAAGACGAAACCCTCCTGCTTTACATTGCGGCAACTAATCGAGTGGTCTCCATTGCCGTCGTGGTCGAGCGTGATGAGCCCGACCACGTCTACAAGGTACAGCGACCAATTTATTTCATCAGTGAGGTGCTCAACGAATCCAAGATCAGGTACCCGCAGATTCAGAAGCTGATCTACGCCATACTGATTACATCCCGAAAGTTGAAACACTACTTCGACGGATATCTTGTGGTGGTCATGACCGAGTACCCTCTGGGAGACATCATTCGCAACAAGGATGCAAACATCGTCAAATGGGCAATGGAGCTATGCCCTTTCTCCTTGGAATTTGCAAGCCGTACTGCAATAAAGTCTCAGGCACTTGTCGATTTCATCGTCGAGTGGACAGACTTAAGCACACCGGCCTCTCAGGGGCCCGCCGAGTACTGGAAGATGTACTTCGACGGCTCTCTCGACATCGACGGTGCAGGAGCAGGAGTCCTATTCGTATCACCATCCAAGGAGGATCTCCGATACGTCCTCAAGATTTCTTTCCCGGCGTCCAATAACGCCGCCGAGTAGGAAGCATGCTTACACGGTCTGTGCATTGCGGTCGAGCTCGGCGTCAAGCGTCTCTATGTCTACGGCGACTCGGCTCTGGTCATTAACCAGCTTAACAAGGACTGGGACACAACCAGCGAAAAGATGGACGCATACTGCAAAGCGATCAGAAAGCTGGAAGGCAAGTTCTATGGCATCGAGTACACACATGTGGTCCGGGACAAAAATCAAGCAGCTGATGCGCTGTCAAAGTTAGGATCATCCCGAGCCAAAGTCCCACATGGCGTATTTGTTCAAGACCTGCTCACGCCCTCCATCAAAGAAGAAGAAGATCCCGTGGTCGAAAAGCCTCCAGACCAGCCACTGGTGGCTACGGTTCTGGCTCCGACCACCACCAAACCACCTCCGACCACCAAGAAGCCCGACTGGAGAATACCTTTTATCAAATACCTGACAGATGGCAGCGGCTACACTGATCGGACAGAGAATGAACGCCTTATGCGCCGCAATAAGCAGTATCTACTCGTCGACGGCGAATTGAGGCGCAAGAACGCGAAGGAGGAAATCTTGATGAAGTGTATAACCCAGGAGGATGGCGAAGATCTCCTAGATAAAATCCACTCCGGCTCCTGTGGCAACCACGCGGCCTCGAGAACGCTGGTCGGCAAGGCCTTCCGAGCAGGTTTCTATTGGCCGTTAGCTGTAGCCGACGCAGAAAAGCTGGTTCGCCATTGTGAAGGTTGTCAGTTTTTCGCCAAGAGGATCCATGTCCCAGCACACGAGATTCAGACTATACCAGCCTCTTGGCCCTTCGCATGCTGGGGATTGGATATGATCGGGCCTTTCAAACCGGCCCCTGGAAAATTTACATGCGTCTTTGTGCTGATCGACAAATTCTCCAAGTGGATAGAATACATGCCCCTGGTCAAGGCATCTTCAGAAAAGGCTATCGAGTTCCTCGACCAGGTCATCCACCGCTTCGGCATACCCAACAGCATCATCACTGATCTGGGTACTCAGTTCACCGGAACGCTTTTTGGGGCTTCTGCGATGAAAGGAGCATTAAAACAAGTAAGAGTGCACCCCATGGGCGTCTTCCCAGCCTATCCACGTGACGGGTGGGGGCGCTCGCGCCTGGAAAAAAGAAAAAAAGGACCGCGTCGAGGAAGCGTGCATACGAGACGAGCTACCGAAACTCCCCAGATAGAGCCTACCCGGCACGGGCCTCCCTCCTCCCCCAATCCCCACTCGAGCCCCGCGCGCGCCCTCCTCCTCGCCCCGGGCTGCCGCCGCCAGGGCCTGCTCCTCCTCCCCTCTCCTCCCTCCTCCAGATCACGCCACCGTCGTCTCCACCTCCGAAATCCAAATCCCTTCCCAGGCTTTGCTGCCGCGCGCGAGCGAGCTCGTGAGCTCCGGCTGGGCTTAGGGCCCTAGGTTTCCACGCCCCCTCCTGGTCCTCGCGTCCCGGGGCTAGGGTTACGTCGCGGTCGTCGGGGCTGCGAGGTGCCGCGGCCGATGCGGCAATCGCCGGCGATCGGGAGGCTTTAGCGGCGGGGATCTGCTCTCCAGCGATGTCCGCCGACGCGCTCGCCATCATCCCGGGCGCCGTGCTGCGCAACCTCGCCGACAAGCTCTACGAGAAGCGGAAGAACGCCACGCTCGAGGTGAGTGAGGGATTTCGATTCAGGATTGAGGTCGTGGGGGTCTCGTTCGCGAGGGATTTGAGGTGGAATTTGTGTTGTATGTAGATTGAGGGGATCGTGAAGCAGCTGTCCACGGCGGGGGAGCACGAGAAGATAGCCGCTGTGATCTCCCTGCTCACGCTCGATTTCACCTTCTCGCCGCAGGCCAACCACCGGAAGGTTGGCTTGGATCGCTGTTACACTCCTTCCTTCTCCTGCTGCTTCTGGGGGATCCGATTTGTTGATTTCGATGGTGTTTTTTTCGTTAGCAGGGCGGCTTGATTGGTCTCGCGGCAGTAACTGTGGGACTCACCAATGAGGCTGCACAGCACCTCGAGGTTTGGCGATTGATGACCATTTCAATATTGAAATTACATCTATATATACACTAAGCGACCTCAGCGCGAAGCCTGAGTTGCAGCTCATTGTCTCTACAGGACAAGTAAGGGATAAACCTTCTCATTTAAACCCCACCAGCAGTTGTCTCTTTCCCTAAACTTATTTGAGCAAAAAACTCAAGCATATGGTGCACAAACCAAACTGCAAGTCACTCTTGATGCAGAGCTGGGAGTGCAGTGTGCACCGGCAACCCAAATTGCAGAAAGAAAAAGTGTTCACGGTTTGCCTGATCGCCATGCGCCCTGCAGCACAGTCCCCCTCGCTAGGTCTCAGCAATACGGGCGTCATCCGTGTTCGCAAATGCTTGCTTCTGATGTCGTAGCTAAATTTGCGAACCACAATTTGCGATCAATGTGAAGGGTCAATTATAGAGTAGATAAATCATTTTAAGATGTAGGAGAGCCTACATGAGTGCTTGCTGCGTAATGCTTTCTGTGCATTTCACAGCAAAGTTGGTATCGCATCATCTTTTGCACTGGATAAATCCAAAGGAGCAGAAGGCTATACTCATCATAGTGCTAATGCCTCCGCTGTATGCTATAACTTCCTTTGTTGGTTTTCTAGATATTAAGGGAAGCACAACTTTCTTTACATTCTTGGAGTCTATTAAAGAATGCTATGAGGCACTGGTGAGTGAGTCTTCTTGTGTCAATGCCATTTTTTTCACCTGAAGGTTATGTGTCCTTCACTCATTTTTATTTCGATTGTCCAGGTGATTGCTAAGTTTCTGGCATTGATGTACAGCTACTTAAATATATCTATTAGTAAGAACATTGTACCTGATGAAATCAAAGGGAGGGAGCTTCATCATACTTTCCCAACGACTCTTTTCCTGGTATATATCTTTACTACACCCTTGCATCTTCTTATGTAAAGTCCGATGAATGTTGCTATAAGCTGTGGTTAGATTTTGGTAACGCAACCTCCACCATTAATGACAAAACAAAAGGGGTCCTAGGTGCATAACTTAAAATATACGTACTGAACATCACCATGTTTGAAGGATGATCTATTTTTCAGTAATAAACTTAAATGGTTCCTGTTCTTATCAAAAAGGTTATATATGCCATTAAGCAGGCACACATTCATATTGTAATATCTTGTTTTACTTAAGCCTGTACCTATGAGAGTTATGCTTAATTTTAAATTTGATTTTAACTTAAGTTTGTTCGCATATTGTTCACTATGTTTTCCTTGTATGCGGGTACTTAAGATGATCTTGTGTCTTGACTCTTGAACCTGCTTTTGTATCATCTGTTTACTGTGGCATGTGCCACCTATAATCTGCATATTTAGTCTGGAAGCTGTTAGCGATACTGTTCTGAAATTCTTACTTGATGTGTTCTGCAAGCGTCTCTAATATTCCTCTGGCTTTGCGCTTTGGCAGCCCCACAATGTTCGGTTGGAACACAAGACATTGAAACAACTGAAAGTCTGGACCTGGCAATTTGTCGTTATTCGGCCTGTATGCTCCATTCTGATTATTGCACTTGAGCTTATTGGGTACTACCCGAGCTGGCTCAGCTGGACGTTCACTATCATACTGAACCTTTCAGTCTCCCTGGCTCTATATTCCTTGGTCATATTCTATCACTTGTTTGCTAAGGAGCTGGCACCTCACAACCCTCTTGCTAAGTTCTTGTGCATCAAAGGGATTGTCTTCTTCTCTTTCTGGCAGGTAAACTGCGCCACCTCCAGGCTGAACTGAATTAGAACCTTCTTATGAATGTCTGTAGGGTTAGTTTTTTCTGTATATGCCATTGGTGTAATTTCTTACTGTATTTAAAGGACACAAGCTGGAGCTGGATAAGAATTTCTGCACGAGCCTCAAATTTCTTGACGTTGCACTGATTATCTGGAGCACATGGATTGGGAAAGAGAGCAAGTGAGAAGGCGCAGTTCATCAATTGTGAAAGATACTAAATGTTTCGTCACAAAATAAATATAACAATTGTACGTGCTATGTACCACTTTGCCTACACCTGCAAAAAGTTTTGATTTATTCATGATGTTTCAATTGGTTCTTTGTTTGTTACAGGAAAAAGAAACACTCAAGAAGAATCATAGCTTGTATGTACATGTAGATATCAGAGATTGTTCTTGACATTTACACGCTACAACAGTTGGTACCAAGTCTCTATTGGAGGTGATGTTCTTTCTGGACTGCTTCTTGCTCGTTTAGGATATTGGCACCTAAAATATGGTATTTATTATTTGTATTTGCACTCCCTGTTATTACCTTTGGCTAGCAATATAGTAATTAATTAGCTATTCTTCCTTCCGTTGTTGTAATCAACTAATCATAAACACTTGGCTATATATACTACTATGATACACCGCATCCTTCCTTTTGTTATCTCTTCTGTTGCTTGATAAAAAGAAGGGAAAATATATAGCCACCTGTACTACCATGACTATTTCAAACGTGCCAATCAAATGAAATAATGTCAATACTTTGCTGCACTTATTTGGCTCCACAATATTCATAGAATAACTAAGGAGGTAATTATCGATGCTTTTTCTTGGGTAAATATGCTTGTTCTGAACCTTTTATGCTCTCCAACTAGCGTCTTTTCTAGGCTACCTTGCTATTATAAACTTAAGGTTTGTTATTTCACTTTTAGGCCACCTTGTAACTCTGAATGAACAGTCCGTACTATAAAGTCTTGCAGCAGCTGCTAAGTCATATCAATTTGTGTAAGCAGCACTGAATAAAGGGATTTTGTTTGCAAATGCTCCATGCTAAGCATGTAGAAACACCATGTGGCTGCTAAACCAAAATTTTAGATTCTCTTACCCATTGTTATATTGCCAGTTCCAGTTCTAGAACTGCATGAGGGCATTTTATATTTTCTTTGATTGAGATTCAGATTACAGCTTTCTCTTGTAGATTTCTATTATATTTGCCAAGGATTTATGGGTTGCATCTGATGGTTTACGAACCGGAGCTTTCAAGGGGGCACTTGTACTTATCCTCCAGATATAGTGAATGTCCGGACACTGACAAAGGCCACACTACAGTAGGAAGATGCAATTTCTACTGTAATGTTTCTTGGTAGCATTGTAAGTATCATCGAACTTGAAATCGGTTTGTCAAGCACCAAAAAAAAAAGGGGCAGCCCCGGTGCAGTAGCTCCCGCTTGCGCAGGGTCCGGGGAAGGGTCCGACCACTTTGGGTCTTTAGTACGCAGCATTTCCCTGCATTTCTGCAAGAGGCTGTTTTCAGGACTTGAACCCGTGACCTCATGGTCACAAGGCAGCAGCTTTTACCGCTGGGCCAAGGCTCCCCTTCTTGTCAAGCACCAAATTTCATATTTATATTGCTGCTTACATATAACGCCGAGTTGCTCAATAAGGCCATGTCACTAGTACAGAACGACACATCGGATACCCCTCTATGGAAACGGCAGGAGTTAGGCGACGGAGAATCGAGCCTTCCGCGCAGAAAAAGCCGCCCGCGAGGGCTATCCTCCCGCGACCCGCGACACATCGGCAACGGTTGTGCATGCTTTCCGCAACCGTTTGCTTTATATGAGCAACGGACATATTTTCGTGTCTGTATGCATTATTTTCATTATTGTAAACGGTTAATATGGATGACCGTATCCGATGATTCCATCCAGACCTAACGCTATGAGTGGTGTCGAGTTAGCCAGCTGCGGAGATTCCCATAAGACTGAAAGATAGGAGCGGCGGCGGCGAGGACGGAGGCGGAGGCGAGGGCGGAGGCGGAGTCCAGATCTTACATCTGTGCTGCGGGCGTCGATACGCGCGCGGTGGTTGCCGGCGTCGAGAGGCAGCGCGTTGGTTGCCGGCGTCGAGAGGCAGCGCAGGGAAGCTTGGGCCCGATTCCACAGCTACTTGGGCGGTGGTATAACCCGAAAACCTACTACTTATTTTTTTAATTATTTTGATTTAGGAGCGCGGAGTATAAATCTTACATATGTAGTTTGCCATTTTACTAGATGGTTCTTGATCGAGCTTGGATGTACGGTGGTCGCACGAGTCCTGAATTCTCACAAGGTGTGGTTGAATTCTTGGACAGGGCTTCGCAACACATGCTAGAAAGTAATGAACCGAAGATGTTTTGTCCTTGTGTTATCTGTAAGAATGAAGTCTTGTGGCCAAAAAGACAAACAATAGAAGAACACATTATTTTGAGGGGATTTATGGAATCGTACACATGTTGGTCAAAACACGGTGAACAATAACCAGCAATCTTTGCCGATAACAGTGATGATTTGAGCAACGATAATCATGAAGTCAATGCCAGAGATGGTTTGGGCAACGCTGATGATGATGTGCATCCAGATGAAACCAGAGCCGATGGTCCACAAAAAAACTAGAACAAATGATCAATGATTTGGAGAATAATATGGAAGGTAATGATGAGATAAAGAATTTCCTCTGTCAGTCGGCGGACTCGAAGAAACCTCTGTATCCGGAATGCAAGCTCAGCAAGTTGGATGCGACACTAGAATTGTTGAAATACAAGGCAGAGAGTAGTACATCCGATGTGAGCTTCACAAAGCTGTTAAAACTTGTCGCATTATTACTTCCACCTGGAAATGACTTGCCAGCGAACACTTACCATGCCAAGAGGGTGATCTGCCCCATTCCAGCCGAGTACGTGAAGATACACGCTTGTAAGAATGATTGTATTCTCTACCGAGGGGAAAATGAAAATATGCGGCGTTGTCCCATATGTAACTTTCCTCGTTACAAACGCAACCTAGCAAAAGACAGAGACAAGGGCGAGGATGAGGTCACAACGGGAGTCCCTTACAAGGTTGTGTGGTATTTGCCAATAATACCCAGATTGAAGCGTTTGTATGGAGACCCAAAGCAGTTAGAGCTGATGCGTTGGCATGCCGATAAAAGGAAAAAAGATGGACTGCTCAGACACCCGGCTGATGGACCACAGTGGAGGCTTATCGATTATGAGTTCCCAGACTTTGGCAGGGACCCCAGAAATGTAAGGTTTGCACTAAGTACAGATGGAATGAATCCTTTTGGCAGCATGAGCAGCAGACATAGCACTTGGCCAGTTCTTTTAGCAATGTATAACCTTCCTCCTTGGTTGTGCATGAAGAAGAGGTATATCATGATGTCGATGCTTATCCTTGGTTCGAGCGCTTCATGGGTATACTCAAGCACTACGTCCGTAACAGGTATCGGCCAGAGGCAAGTATCGTTGAAGGATATCTTTCGGAGGAGGTGGTTGAGTATTTCATCAGCTACATGGATGGCCACCGACCTATCGGGGTGCCTCTGTCCAGGCATGAGGGGAGGCTAGATGGAAAAGGGTTAATGAAAGATAAATCATGTTGGCCAGAGTGTGAATTATTTGAGAAAGCACATTTGTACGTATTGCAGCACCTTGCAGTCGTTACACCATATGTGGATGCTCACAAGGATCTACTTAGAATTGAGCTAGGAGGCCGAGGCTTGACAGAGAATCAGAAGGAAGCACAAGTCTTGAAACTGCACAGCCAGAGATTCGCTGATTGGCTGATGACGAATTGTGTCGGAGATGATGACGAGACTTTAAAAAGTTTGGCAAGAAAGCCAAACTTTACGGTTCATAAATGGGAAGCATATGACCTGAATGGCTACACCTTTTATACAAAGAATAGAGACAACAAGACCATGTATCAGAATAGCTCTATTAAAGTGGAAGCGGTAGATCCGAATGGGAGGAAGGATTGGTACTATGGAGTAATTGAGGAGATTTGGGAGCTGGAGTACGATACATTACTCACGGTTCCATTGTTTAAATGCAAATGGGTCAAACTGGGTCATGCGAAAGTTGACCAGTACGGCACTACATATGTCAATCTCAACGAATTGGGATACAAAGATGAACCTTTCGTTTTAGCTACCCAAGCCACCCAGATCTTCTATGTCAAAGACCTACTACATAAAAATTGCCATGTTGTGATGAATGGGAAAAGGAAGATCGTTGGGGTGGATGACGTTACTGATGAAGAAGAGTACAACCAGTATGAAGACTTGCCAGCAACTGGAGAACGCATACAGATCAATGACCGACAGGCTCCTGGAGATGGCTTTTACGCAAGAGATGATCACTCCGATGGGGCAATTTACAAAGGAAATATTCAGGTTGATCCAGTTTTACTAGAGGAGGACGAAGAATGAGCAAATTAATTTGTACCCTAAAGTGATAATTGTATTTCTTAATTGGCAAAGTAATGTGCTGTTGTTATTTCTTAATTTTCAACCGTAAACGCTACGTTTATTCAAATTCCGAAATATAATTTATTTATACCACATCGGCAACGGTTTTTTTGAATGCACCGTTGCCGATGTGACATAAACCCTACTTCCAGACTTAAACTTTGGGGACCAACCTACCACCCCTCGCATTTCCCCCCGCTCACCGTCTTCAACACCACCCCCGGCGGCGTACTCACGCTCAGCTGAGTTCATTATGCGGACTACTCGGGCCGCCCTTGCGGCGCAGGCGGCTTCCCTGGCCGTCCCCCCACCCACGGTCTCAGCTGAGTTAGTTATGCGGACTACTCGGGCCGCCCTTGCGGCGCAGACGGCTTCCCTGGCCGTCCCCCAACCCACGCCGCGGGGCAGCTCCAGGCTACGACGGCGTCGCGCCGACGCCGTGGTCAGCGAAGACGCCCAGAGGGTGGGCTCTATGCCCCCCCTCAGGCGACAACCGCGGCCGCCGTCTCCACTGATTTGGCTCCCGGAGATGCTGCCGCCACAGATCTGGCCGCCGTCTCCACTGATTTGGCTCCCGGAGCTGCTGCCGCCACAGATTTGCCCGCAATAGAGGAAGGGGCAGACAGCGGCGACCTCATACATGCCGGAGACACACTTGGGACAGGTTAGTTGTGCTGATTAACTGTATTACACACTGTAAAGTCGGACCTTTTAGTTTTAATTAGATCCACCTTCTATTATTCACCTGTTATTCAGAGCTGTCGTCTGGTGATGAAGGGTCCTCGAGCTCATCCTCGCAGCAGGATCAGTTTATCATGAAACAAAGGGGTCGAGGAATTAGAAAACCAACCCTAAAGCCAAGAGGAACATTTACAGTGGAGATGATTGACAAGAAAACTGGTGCCCCGTTGAAACCAGTCAAGGCACATAGGAAATTTAAGACATTGTGTGGGTGTGTAGTCAGGGAAAAGGTCCCCATTACGGTTGACGACTGGAGTCAAGTCACTCCAGAAGAAAAGACTTTCATCGTCAACGCCATAATGAGCCAGTTCCAGCTCGCAAATGAGGAATGGAAGCCTGCAGTTCAAGCTGCTGCTCTTTCTAAAGCAAAGGATTCGTTCCGTAACTTCAGGCACCGTCTGTACTCCAAATTCCAGAAGAAAAATCGGGATGCTACACTTGTATACCCCTTCATTAAACCTGACGACTGGAAGGAGTTCAAGAAGTATAGGAGGACGGAGGA
This sequence comes from Poa pratensis, assembly GCA_947311845.1. Classification (NCBI taxonomy): domain Eukaryota; kingdom Viridiplantae; phylum Streptophyta; class Magnoliopsida; order Poales; family Poaceae; genus Poa; species Poa pratensis. The sequence goes on from CAMZMU010000063.1 coordinate 5,519,267, forward strand.
GTTCCTAACAAAGAGTAAAGCCGGCAGCGCCCTCATCAGTAAAAACAAGCATCCCCACAATATGGGGGTTCTTGGATATGCTGGTTCGAAGCCCATATGGAGAAAACAGGATGAAGAAGCAGTTGCTTCGGGGGGCACGGTTCCTTACTCTGATCTTGAAGGTGAACGGGCACGAGACTTCTTGAGGGCGAGGTCTAAAACAAACGAAGTTGGTGAACTTGTTATAACTCACCCCGAGACCCAAAAGTTACATAAAACAATGGTAATAACCATATATAACCTAAGTTGTTTCCTCCTTAACTGACACAATATTTCCTTGTGTACTGAATTCAGTGTACTACTTGTCTTATCTCCAGCTGGAGCTGAAAAATAAAAAGGACAGCGGAGAGATTCTGGCACGAGGGAAAGATGACATTCTCTCAAAAGCTTTGGCTACGCCTGAGCCCTCTGGTCGGTCTCGGACGTACGGCACCCATGTTGGCCACAAGAAGGCTTTCGCGATAGACCAGGCTGAAAGGCAGGCAATGAAAAAGGCCAGACATGACGCTCAAATGAAAGCACTAGAGACAAATATTACGGCCAATATCGTTAAGCATCTTCGAGACGGTCACCTTGATCCCGGTAGGGGGGAGTGCCCTGCAGCCAGGAGTAGTTGTGGATCATTGTCGGTTGATGGTCTTGTAGACACCGGCAAATATGCTGTGGACGACATCACGAGCCCGGTGAGATGCAAACTACATGTGCCTGTAACCGTGATGACGCATCATCCCCTGGTGGCAGCACTAGGTATGGTTCAGCCACCTACCGATGTGGTACCTCAAGTGGATGGTGTGCCCTTAAAGCCAGGTTTTGCAATGTGCTTTGTGGACAAGGTCATGCCTGGCTTCGAAGGCATCTTGCTATTTAACACCTGCGTCGATGCAGACGTACAAAGCTTGGGCCAGGCTAAGCTGAGATACGTACAGTGGCCCAAGAAGGAGATTTCTCTTCTCAGTGCCCTGCCATCCACCTCAACAGCTTCTCGACAGATGGCGTCGTCTGAAGGCCTCCGTTCAGCACAGCTCCTCCTTGATATTGCGGCCAAACAGCCTTCCAGAGAACAAGCAGTTGAAGATACAACGGTTGCACAGAGTTGTGAAGCCACACCAACACCGCCTGTCGATGGTAACTCACCTACTGCCCTTGTGGTGAACAACACCACCAACTTGGTTGAAGCTACACCAACACCGCCTACGCCTCCGCCTCAGCCACAGCAGGCTTATCTGCCGCCTCCGCCTCAGTCACAGGAGGCTCAACTGCCGTCCCTGCCTCCTCAGCCACAGCAGGCTCATCTGCCGCCTCCGCCTCCGCCCCAACTTGTTCGGACACGTAGAGGCACCACACCCGTCCGGGCGAAGGACCATGCCAAGATGGCCCCGATAAATAGAACCCCGATGAAGCCCAAGCCCAAGACCATTAAAAATAAAAAAAATACTGCACCGATTGACAGCGACCAATACCTAGATGACGAAGAATTTAATAAGAAATACAATGCAGAGGTGCAAAGTGGCCCCAAATACGTGCGTGGACAGCCATTGTTGACTAGAGATGGATTACAAAGATCAGGCTTGGCTTGCCAGCAGCTTCATGAAAAGTACCTCCTATGTTGTGAAGAGAATAAGGAGATGACCTTCAGTGTCAGGAAAGAGGATTTTTACGGCGTCGAAGGTGACGTTCGTTATAACTGGGAGTTTTCAGAGATGTTCCAAGTTTTCAACCTGAATATGTTGATGGCACGTTCATGCGTTTGTTCACATTGTATGTGCCTTACAAATACTTTTCACATTTTAATAGCTTTCTTCTGTTCAGTACATGCTAACTATTCTCTTTCTTGTACTTAGGAGCCAGGTATTCGAGTGCAACCGCAGGAAAGAACCGGTAGGTTTCCTTGATCCGGCTCTTATCAATTACACGAACATCTGCAGCAATGGATACGACGATATATTCAACTATGCTGTGAAAGCGTTGACTCATTATCAAGACAAAGAGTTGATCCTGCTTCCTTACAATCAGGCGTAAGTTTGTTATCAAAAATTATCTGTACATCCTGCTTCCTTACCATCAGGCGTAAGTTTGTTATTTTCCTTTGCAGTTCTCACTGGTTCTTAGCTGTCATCATTCCTAAACAGAACAAGGTATTGTATATAGATTCCCTACTTGGAAGTATAAATTATACACCCTTGGAGGAATTCTTGAACAGGTATTACATCGTTCCCTAGTTTACTTTATGATTTAACTTTCACGTGTTGTTTTCTCAATCCGCCAACTCATTACTTTTGTAGTGTGTTCGAAAAGTACTTGACGATAATCAAGAGACCGTTGGCCAAGAGAGGAGAACAGGAGGCCATATTGAGTCACGTACAAGTTAACCCGGTAACAGTTGCTACTTTATTCCTAGTTTTCACAAATACCTGCTAGCAAACCAAACTAAGTGAGCGATTTTGTCACCAACATTACAGTGCCCTCAGCAACCACCTGGTACAAATCTTTGTGGGTATTATGTGTGCAATGCAATATTGAAAGTCGTTCCCACCTCGAGAAGTCTGCCAAGCCTCGATTCGGTTAGTAATCCACGACATCATCAACAATTCATGTTTCCTAACAATATTTGCAGACATACATGACGAAAGATACCTAACTAAGAATCTGCCTGCAGCTTATAGGTGGAATGGGACGTGCACCTTTGAAGAAGGATGTTCTTACGATGGTGAGAGGCAAGTTTGCTGCGTTCGTCCTTAAACACATCGTAAGCAAGGAGGGAAAACTACACGACCCTAATCCATGATCATGAGATCCTATTCGGCATTTGTTCACCTGTCCATACCGGCATTCTCGCTGGTGAGACTATAGATTTTTCCAAAACAATTGTTGTCACCATTGTGGTGTAACTTCTTTAAATTGTGTCCACTTTTTTCCGAACAATGGCTGAAAACTTTGTATTTGTAGCAATAGCAATAGCTGTGAACTTGTATTCCAACATTTGCTGTAAACTTTGTGTTCATATGATTGTTGTAAACTTGTATTGCTGAATGTCTGCTAAATAATTGCTGTAGCACGGGCGTGCAAGCGCAGCTAATTACTATTAGCTTGCAATTAGACATAGGAAACGGGCAAACAGAAATAGCCGTTGCCGACATGATACACACTGGTAACGGAGGACAAAACCCTCCGTTGCCGAAATGGTCACACATTGGTAACGGAGAGCCGGAGGCTCCGATGCCGAAATTTTCTCACATCGGAAACGGTGTTCTGCCACCGTTACCGATGAGGGCCCCCACATCAGTATCGGAAGCGGGGACACGGACCCTTTCTCCGTTGCCGAAGGGGTTTTTGGTCCGTTTCCGATGTGTCGTTCTGTACTAGTGTGTGTTTTACATGAACGTTCTATATATGTACATATACAATAGACACAATTGTCATGGACCTATGCAACGTATGCTGCTATTTGACTGTCAACCATTTTGATAAGAAAAACATTTCAGGTAAGGATCGAATTTGCATCCTTGCCGATCATATGGATCAGAGTTGTTGACCTGATTCTCCGGCTGCTCCTTAGTGTAGATGTGAAGGGAAAGAGGCATGAGCTACTTAACATAGTGTATAGATAACGACCTTGTAAATATAGCAGTACTATAGCCATATGAATATCTCTCAGCGAATAGAAGTCATGCCCCAGCTTTGTTTCCGAAAAGGGGATTGCCCTGGCTACGTTATACTGTATGATATTTTAAAAGACAAGAGTTAACTTCAGCACTGATTGGGGTGCAATGGAATTTTTTTATTACTCAAGTATGAATATGATTACATTGCTGCAAGTTATTATAGTAATTATTTGTTGTAAGTGGAAAACCTTGAAGGATGAGTATGTCTGTATGTCTAAAGGATGAGTTTGTTTGTATGCTATAAGCATTGTAAATCTTTCTTCATGCGATCTCTTTCAAGAAGTCATTGTGTATGGTGTCATTTTTTTTTTTTTGCAAGAATGATGGCTCCCTTCAGCCGTTGAGCTGCAGTGTGTTATAGCCGACTTTTTATATAACCTTGCAGTTTTCGGAACATGTTTCAATCATCTACAAAATTTTAGTAGTAAATATAAAAATAAGCTTGACAATGGGTAATCATCCGTTGCACTGTATTAGCTAAGCTTATATAGATTTGCAAACTTGAACCTGAATTAGGTCGTCATTGGGACGCCATGGACCGGCCAGGAGGCGCCCCGAAGGGCGCCCCAGCCTCTAGTAGTAGTAAAATACGTCTCGGTGGCACACCCTAGAGCTAATGGACAGGTCGAGCGGGCAAATGGTATGATCCTGGACGCACTTAAGAAAAGGATGTACAGAGAGAATGACAAAGCTCCAGGAAGATGGCTCAAAGAGTTACCAGCCATGGTCTGGGGTCTCAGAACCCAGCCCAGTCGCAATACCGGCGTATCACCATACTTCATGGTTTACGGCGCTGAGGCAGTGCTCCCAGCAGATATTGCTTTCTGATCACCACGGTAGAGAACTTCGACGAAGACAAGGCCAACAAAGTGCGGGAGCTCGAAGTGAATAGTGCAGAAGAGAAGCGACTTGACTCTTGCGTACGTACATCCAAATACCTTGATGTTTTGCGCAGGTACTACAACAAGAACGTCAAGGAGCAGTTCTTCGTGGTCGGTGACCTGGTCTTGAAATGGAAGACGAATCAGTCCGGTGTCCACAAACTTGCAACTCCATGGGAAGGACCCTTCATGATCAAGGAGGTCACACGGCCTACGTCTTATAGACTGGCTCGCCTAGACGGCACAGACGTGCCCAATTCCTGGCACATCGACAAGCTTAGGCGTTTCTATGCTTAGCTACTAAGATATGTACCCCTCTTATACTTTGAATTATTTCAATAAAACAATTATGATTTCTCCGACCACTCTAATGTGTCACTTTGAAGTCCATTGTTATTCTAGCTCTACGAGTTAAATCCGACCACCATCCTTCCTTGGGTACTCGGACCAGGCCCTGTCTCCGGCTCCTCCCAACGCGTGCATGGGATCCGCTCTCTACGTTACGGGTAATCGGCAGCTGCCCTCTGGTTCAACTTGTGTGTTCCTACGTGTGCACAGGTTACGCACCTCACACTCTGACCACAAGTCAAACCAGGGCCATACAAACCTTTCAGGATGACGTGTCGATTAAACTGATACAACTAAACAGAACACCAACACGTTCTAACTTAGTTACATCAACACGACATACGAGCTTAAATACGTTTTCTACAAAACACACAAGCTTACATAGATATACAAAAACGTTATTATAAGCTTGCCTGCAAAGGTCCAAGTTTACAATAACCTAACTACATCTTCTTCTACAGCTACAGCCTAAAACTACTGGCTGGTCGGGGCATGCGGTGTTTGCTGCTCGCTGGTCTTGGCTCCCTGCCCGGTCCTCGGGGACTCCGGTGCTGTTCGGGCTGAAGAAGATGGCCCCGCCGGTGCCTGGCTGGTCGAGACCACAGGCATCGCTGGTTGGCTCGAAGTTGAAGGCGCTCTCAGTGGACTCCTCGACGGCATCCCTTGTACGGGCGGTGTCCCACTCCCGCACAAGTTTATAGCACCAATTATCTTCGTCGACAAGTCCAGCTGAGCAGGCCGCAGCTCCTCGGCCTTATCTGGATCCACCTCTCTTGGGTATCCAGCCTCCAGGCGCTTGAGGTCGATCAAGGGGTAGTGAGCACGTACCATGCTTAGCACATGTGCGCCTGCGTATTCTCCAGCCTCCTTCACAAACTCCTGGAACCATCCCCACGCCCGTTGACATTTTTCGATCAATCCCAGCTGCGGTGTTCTCGGCACATTTTCCGCCAGCTCCGGGTTGATGAGATCAAGGACCGACAGAATGCCCTTTGCCACCTCCTGCACCGGCCTTTCCAAGTGTCACGGTCCTTGGTGATCTCTTGGCATTGCGTCCTCCAGCCGTCCTGGTCTTTCATCATGACCTCAAGATGATTCTTTGCGTTGATTTTTACAACTGCAAACCGCACACGCCGTTAAGACGTTAGAACACACCAAACTACTTTTTTTTGAACAGGGATGGCCCCGAAGGGCCTGGATACTGCATTAAAAGCACAGCGGTGCGTTACATTTTACACAAAGGACCTTGGAAAAATCTGAAAAAACACGGAGGTCCTTCACTCTTACAACACAGACCCTAGAAGAAGAAAGAGGAACGCAATTGGGTCCATCTTCTTCCTCAGCACCGATGAACTGAGGCCTCAAGCAACGGCCCCCCACGCAAGCACCGGGGACGAGACCACTTGGTGCAGGATGGGAATAAAACGCCGCCATGAGAACTCCAGAGAGCCACCCAAGGAGGTTGAACATGACCTGGCGCAGCGCCGGCGACCAGGCTTGGAGCAGCTGCCCTACAGCATCTTGAGTCGGCGGCCAAACTCATGCCACCGAGAATCTTCTCCAACTCGCAGTACCACTGGAATCCCGACCCCCTCCAGCTCCGAGCTCGACCACACCAAACCACCCCTCTCCCTCGCCACCACGGCCGGTCAGGAGGGGAAGCAGCGAATCAAAAAGCTCAGAACCAAAGGAGGCATATGGGCGCTTATTGAATCGAGCTGCAGCCCAGCCTCCCAACTCCATCTTCCTCCTTGGAGACTTCATTGAGATGCAGGACCACCGCCCCCCAGCACCGCGCCATGGCACCAGAAAAGCACTCGAACAGAAGGAAAGAGCAACCTTATTGATGGAGATGCCGGGCTCTAGCTCCCTCGCCTGCTGCAGCTCCTGCCACCGGAGGAGAACAGCGAGGAATACCAGGGCAAGGATGCACCAGATCCGGCTGCAGGGGTCTGGCAACCTACTCCAAGGCTCCACAGCGGAACACGACGACCTACTGTACATCCTACCTACGCCGGCGCCTCGCCTCAGCCATCTCCGAGCGGCAACGCCGCCGGCGACAGCCTCGGTCCGGCCCGGAAAACGCGAGAGGAGTCTCAGGAATTGTAGCAGAGGATAGGGGCGAGGAGAGGAGAGGAAAAGAGAAAGCTGTCATTTCATCTTGGTGGCAACCAAAATGAACAAAGGCGGTTGGACAACTTACTCTTCAGCTCCTCTGTCATCTTGGTCGTATGGTCCCGGAGCTGCGAGTGGTCTTGCGCCAGTTTTTTGTTGTCCTCGTTTAGGCGATCACTTTCCTCGACCACACGACTGTTCTCCTCTCGGAGACGGACCACTTCAGCTTCTAAGCCTGCACTACAGCTGTTACTACCAACAACGCAACAGCACTTTTCAGTGCTCGGTATGATAAAATGGCTACTTGCTCTTTCGCGCTCTTTCTGACTGAGCTGGATGACCAGGTTCTAGTTCTAGGAATCTTGCACCGTCTTTTCACGTTCGGCGGCTTCAAGTCGCTGACGTAAGCGGTCCACCTCCGCCGTCAGCTCCTTGTTGTTTGCAACGATCCCCTCGACCTGGTCGAAGCATTTCTTGCGGTACCTTGCGGTCTTCATCAAGTCATGTGTGCAGATAACTAAGTACCTGTAAATCCCACTCACTTCTTTGTGCACAGTTCCTTGCCTTGTTTCTCATGATCTACAGTTCTGCACCAACAATTCTTCTTGTGCTAACACATAGACTAGGCAAGATGGCGCGGCATGATGGCGCGACGACACGCCGCGTCCGTGTGTGTATGAGCGTATTTTGTGTTTTTAATAGTGTTAATTATTTAATTTTTTTGTTCAAAAAGTAAAATGTATGTGCTGAAGTGAAACATTGTGTGTATTAAGAGAAGTATTTGTAGTTAGATGTGTGAGTTTAATTTGTATTAACAGGTACCGCATGTTTGTTAAATCATTGTATGTATAATTTTGCAATCACTAACAGTAATATTTTAAAGATAAACTGGATGATATAATGGATAGTACTGTTGGAAAATTTAGCGTGTTGACATGCGGTGTCTGTTGTGTTCGGAAATTTTGAATTCCATTTTGATTTATTTTTTTCCTAGTGCAAAAATAGAAGAATTATCTAGAGGTCTAACCCAACAATTTTTAAACAAAATGAACATTTTTTAGTCCATGTGGGAAGTTCGAAAACTTCTTAAATTTTAATATTTCTTAGTTTTACTTTTGTATGCAATGGTTATTTGATGCAACTTTTGTGTTGAAAGCTTGAAAATTTATTAAATTTTAAATTTGTGTTACGCCGTGCCCGCTGTAGTGATCTTGATACAATATGTATTTGTCTACGGAATTTGTATCCAGTTAACGCAGCAAAATCTGTTCGGAAAAAGAAAATCAGAGAAGCATGTATGAAATATATTTGATACTTCTTTGAATATTGTTGTATATTCACGGGGAAAATAATATTTTTGTGTTGTTGAATATTCTCTAGGGGAAAATACTTGTTGGAAAGATTTTCAACAAATACCATGTATTATTTTAAATTATGAAGAATTGAAATAATTTTGAAAAGGTTCCAAAGTATTTAAAATGTCTATTTTGTTTTTTACATCTTTTTTTTGAAAATTGGGCTGAATTGATTTGGAGCTATATTTATATATAAGGTTATTTGACCCGGGTGGTAAAATTGAAATTTGAAATTTTCCACATTTAAAAATTACGCAGATTTGGAAATTATTGAATTGTAAAGAAAGCTTACGTTTTGAGATTGTTTAGTGTTCAAAAATTGTTCATTTTGGGAAGTTATTTAGATATGAATTCTGTTAACGTTTACAAAAATGTTCAGATTTGAAGGGCATTCGTTAATTTGAAATATGCATCATGTAGTAGTTTTTGAAAAATTGTTTAAATAAGCTAAAACAATATCTATAAAGTTTTTTAAATTATGTGAAGTATGTACTATTTTGAAATATTTGTTTCTTGGGTTCGAGTATATTTATTTGAAAAGTAAGTTGAAAACAGCTATTTGTTATTATTTGCATTTGTAGTTGCAGCATCTAATATTTTTGAAATTGTTTAAATACCTTAAAACAATATCTATAAATTGTTTTAAATTATTCGAAGCATGTACTATTTTGAATTTTGTTTATTTGATTCAATTATATTTATTTGGAAAATAAGTTTGGAACAGCTATTTATCAATATTTACGGTTGTGGTATTCTTATTTTGATATTTTCAAAGCCCACGATATGAATGGGTAATTGTATTTAAATAATTTACCGAACTCTATTTAAATAAGGTGTTTTGTACCAAATTGTTTTTTTTGTTGGGTTTATGACATTGAATGATATTACTGATATTATTTTTCTGGATTTTATTTGAAATCAAAAGGAAATTATGAAATTCATATTTTATCAAATGGGCCTTTATGTATTATTTTAAATTATGAAGAATTGAAATAATTTTGAAAAGGTTCCAAAGTATTTGAAATGTCTATTTTGTTTTTTACATCTTTTTTTGGAAATTGGGCTGAATTGATTTGGAGCTATATTTATATATAAGGTTATTTGAAAAGTTTCAAAAGTTTTGGAAAATAGAGAAACAAAATAGAAAGAAATGGAAGAAAAAAAAGAGCCGAGCCAGCTGCCCAGCCCAGGTCCAGACCAGTCCGGCCCAGCCCAGCCCAACCCAGCCCAGGCCCACCATGACGTGACGATGACGTCACCAATGGGCGGAGCTGCCGCGGCGGCGACGACGACGCCGGCGTCGATTCACGGCGAGCCAGGATGTGCGGCTGGGTGCGCCTCGACGCGGGCTACCCGGGAGCGGTGGCGCCGCCGCTTTTCGGTCGCCGGAGTGTCGGCGGCGGCGTGTGGACGCGGCCGCGGACGCCGAGCGCGGCGTGGACGATTCCGGCGCAGACACAGCGTCCCGGCAGGCGGCGCTCGGTGAGGATGGAGGGGGAGAGGACGGCGAAGCTCGCTGGGACCTTCGATCTGGACGGGGAGGAGCGGAGAGGCCTGGGCGCGCGTCGGCGGCGGCGGCGACCTCCGGCGTCGCGGGAGAAGAAGGAGGAAAGGTGAGTTGTGGTGCATTTTTTACAGGGAGGTCCCTGGTCTTTCGTGAAATTGCATTTTAGTCCTTTTCAGGGGGTTTTGTGTAAATTTCTGCGCCAAAATTCGTGCGGGAGGGGTGACTGGGTGGAAACCGGTTCCACCGGCCGCTCACCGGTGACGTGTCGCGCGCTGATTGGTGCGGAGCGTCGGGTACTGTTGCCAGGAACAGTACCACGCGATTGGGACGACGTGGCTCGATCCTGGCCGTCCGTTTCACCGATCGGACGGCCAGAATAAAAAGGGCGACGTGGCGCGAGGGAGAGGGGGTGGTCATGTCCGCCCTTTATATATAATGTTATATGCATGGTGTTGATCACAGATGTCAAAGCGTATACCGCGCACGTACCATCCTTTGCCGACACCTGGGGCTGGGTCATGGTAAGGCACCTTGTTCGTTAATTTGGGACTGCAAATTAGTAATTCAGATATATCCGGTAGTAGGTGTAGAGTGACGACATGTGATGTGCAACATGTAGGCGTCAGACCATCCCTTACCCTCAGAGCATCTCCAACAGCAGCGCTAAAAATGCCGCGCGCCCAAGAAATCGCCGATATGGCGCGCGCGCACCCGTTTCGGCGTCTCCAGCAGCCGCGCTAAAACTCCGCGCGCGGTAAAAAGGGGCCAGCGCGCTGGCCCGAGCGGTACTCCTTGCGCTGAATTTGGGGCGGCCGCTCCAGCGCGCGCGGTCGAAAAGATATTCCCGCGAATTGAACCAACCGCCGCCGGATCTGAATCCTCCACCCGCGCGCGCCTCCGTCCCCATCTTCGCCGACGACCATGGCGCGCGAATAGACCAGCCGCCGGCGCTTCCGCCGCTCGTCCCCTGCGCGTCGCCGGCTGTACCGCCGCGTCGATCTTGCCCCGCAGCGCCACCGACGCCAATCCGGTTCCGCCGCCTTCCGCCTCTACTCCGCACCGCGCAGTTCCTCCGGCGAGCTCCTTGGTCCAGCGCCTTCCTTGGCGGTCGTCGAACCTCCGCGCTCCTTGGTCCAGCGCCTTCCTTGGCGGTCGTCGAACCTCCGCGCGCGCAAGTTGTTTGACAAAATACTTGCAAGGTATGTTTGTTGTTCTCTAAATTTTTAGTTTGTAGATAGTTGACATAACTAGTTTGTAGGTAAATAACTAGTACAAATTCATGTTTGTAGATGAGTTCGTCTAGTGACGATTCATGTTTGTCCTCCGATGAAGAATTTGATGAAGAACTTGATATGCAAGAGGAGGAAGAAATGGCTATGATCCTTGCTATCCGTGCTAGGAAACGACCAAAGCACGGTGGTTCAGTCATGGGTCGCCTAAAATTGTGGAGGGAAAGGATGGGTGCTCATGAAAGATTGATGAGGCACTATTTTATCGAGCATCCCGTCTACCCCGAGTCTTATTTCCGGCGTCGGTTTCGGATGAGCATTGACTTGTCTAAGAAAATTGCAGAGGAACTGAGTAAACATGATCGGTTTTTCCAACAAAGGAGGAACGCCGCCGGTGAACTTGGGCATAGCACCTTTCAAAAGGTGACCGCCGCCTTGCGTATGTTGGCATACGGTATTCCGGCGGACCTAGTGGATGATCACTTGGCGATGGGCGAGAGTCAAGCCATCATGTGTGTCAAGCGCTTTGCAGTTGGCATTGTGCAAGTGTTTGGTACGGAATACTTGAGAGCCCCCAACGCAGCGGACACGGCTAGGCTTTTGGAGTTCAATGCTGCTCGAGGATTTCCAGGTATGCTTGGATCAATTGATTGCATGCATTGGAGTTGGAAGAATTGTCCTGCAGCATGGCATGGACAATTCCAGGGCCATAAGAAGGATTCCACCATAATTCTTGAAGCGGTGGCCGATCATGAGACTTGGATTTGGCATGCTTTTTTCGGAATGCCCGGAGCTCTCAATGATATTAATGTTCTTCATCGGTCACCACTCATGAATAAGATTGCAAAAGGAAAAACTTGTCCGGTGGAGTTTGTAGCAAATGGCCATACATACAACTATGGCTACTATCTTGCGGACGGCATCTACCCAAGGTGGCAAACATTTGTGAAACCGGTTCAGAGACCGGTAGGTAAGAAAATGCTTGACTTTCACAATGCTCAAGCGGCGGCTAGGAAAGATGTGAAGAGAGCATTTGGGATTTTGCAAGCCCAATTTGCAATTGTTAGAGGACCGGCTAGATTTTGGGATCAAGATATGCTTTGGTACATCATGAACGCATGTGTGATTATGCATAACATGATCATCGAGAATGAGCGCGGGCAAGATTTGGACTACACTCATTATGAGTTAATGGGTGTTCCCGTGCAACCGCGGAGGACGGTTGAGAGGGTGGCACGCTTTGTTGCATCCTATCATGCCATTCGATGTAATGACACACATGAGGATCTTCAAAAGGATCTTATCGAGGAGTGGTGGACATGGAATGGGCAACATTGAGTTGAATTTGTGTTTTTGTTTCATTTATTGTGTTGTGTAATGAACTATTTGTTCTATGCTTCCGGAACAACTATTTATTTGTGTTGTAATAAAGAATTAAACTATTTATTGTTGATTTATTTCGTGTCGATTTGATTCGGTTTGTTTGCATGTTTGGTGTGAATGTTGTTTCCGCTGGGCGCGCGCGGTGGAATTTTTAGCGCCTCTGCTAGAGCTAGAAATTGTGCAGCCGCGCCGCGCTAACTATAGCGCGTCTGCTAAATCAAAACAGGCGTCGCGCGCGCTAAATCGCAAATCTGGCGCTGCAAAAAAAATATAGCGCGCCGGCGCGTAGCGCTGCTGCTGGAGATGCTCTCACAGATCGACGAGAGAATCATGGATAGGGTCGATGGGGAACTGATGTATCTCAGCAAGAGCGTCTGCCTCTCGTGAGATGCTCCCCCTCTTCTTTCCGTTTCTTTGCAGCTCAACTTTACGTACCGTGTCTCCGCTACTTCTCATCGCGACTAGATTAAAAATGCAGGCTGTTAAATGAGACGACTCATGTGTACACGGAGAATGAGCCGAGGTTTATCTACGGAGATGGGAGGGCGCATCGCGCTTAACTGCACGGAAGCCTCCGGCCGGCGTGGCCGTCCTCCTCCTGCAGACCTCCGCTCTCCACCAGCTTTGTTGCCGGCCCGCATGCTCCTCGCTGTGTCTCCATCCTCCAAGGCTGCGTCCGGCGCGTGTGTGCTAGGCTCGTGAGCAGCTCTTCTGCGTCTAGATCGATTCCAGATTGGATCATGAAAAAAAAAACAATCATGTGCTAGTCTCGTTGAGTCGTTGCTTTGTTCAGCTAAAAAAATTATGTGGTCATCCGGCACCGTCTCTCTCCCTCAGTACTCCACCAAAATTCATTGCTCTTTTGTGCCTCATCATGTCATGCGAGTCCACTATACCTTTTTGTTTGTCAACCTGTTTTTCTTTTCGATCCTGATCCTTTTTATAAGATTTCCGTGGTATGCTTTTGCATTGTGGATCAACCCCCATTCTCTTGCCGTTGAGCTCGCCGGTTTTCTTGGGCTATGATTTTGTGCGCATTGTGTTTTCTTGTTGTGTCATCTTTGACAACCCATCTTTTCTTGAAGCGGTGTGTGTCTTTCTCGGATGCGCCATCTGTTGCATTGTCATTGATCTACGCACTTTCTTTTGCCATGGGCTTCTTATGCCGTTGAGCTTCTAGTGTTATGATCTTTTGTGACATGCTCTTCTTCAGACCGTCTCTCGGTCTATGTTGGTCTCATTTGTCGATCGATTGTGGCTTGCCTCAACAGAATTTTTAAGGCTCTTCATGCTACAATGAAACTCTCAAGATATGGATTTTGGATTATCATTTTTTCTAGTTTTACACTTCTTTGAATTCAACGCTATTGTTTACGTTTTGCATTTGAGGGGGTGTTAAGGAGTATTAGTATATGTTTAGGAGTCCATATTAGATTAGATTTACTTTCGTGTGGCTCCAAGTCATGTGTACTATATATTTGCCCATTGGGCTATTAGTAAAGATAAGTTGTATCCATAACAAAATCAATGTATACAGACATGGTGAATGGGAATATCAGGTTTCTCCGTAAGTATCTTTGAAACTCAAGGTTCCCCTAATTATTTTTCATTTGGTTTCTTTATTAAAAAGTGGCACTTAATAAAAATAATGTGCCTAAGCGGCAATAGAATGGATCTATAAAATGCCGTTTTTGTAACTCAAAGGAGTCCATTGAGCATCTCTTTTTTGACGTCTCCTTTTGCTAAGATCGTGTGGCACATTGTACAGTTTACTTTTTAATTTAACTACACCAACCAATATCACTAATATGTTTAGGAATTGGTCGAATGGAATTGGGAAAACACTAAGAGTAAAATCGAATAAAGGTTTCGACTTTATGTTGGTCCATTTGAAATTGCAAATGTAATTATGTTAATAACAAGGTTGGAGCTACCATTTTTTGTAGCCTTTTCATATGGCCAACCACTGTTATGCTACGGGTTCACCTTCTGGTGCCAGATCAGAGGGATCCTATTGATTCTAGGTGCAGACAGCTTCTCGCTTAGGATACTTTTCAACCTTGTTGGGTGGTGACAGACTAGTAGATTTAAGGGTGTCTAGATTCTTTAGGCTTGTTTTTTTTATTTGGTTGATTCATGTGTCGGCCTTATGTGATTCTTGATTGTAATATTCTTTAATCTCTTAAAGTTATTAATCAATTGGTTGTGTGCATCGAATGATGTAGAGACCGGTGTCAAAATCCCCTTTCAAAAAAACAACTCATAGGTAAAATAAATTGTATACGAAGATCTGCTAACAAAAAGGAAAAAATAGTAAGTCACTATGCATCACAAAGTTCTATTATTGGACCATTGAACAAAAAGAAAGACATGACACATATAAAAATGTAGGTAAGAAATCAAACATAAATGTAGAAAGTACAAAAAGTTCAAAAAAGATAAGAAAAAACAAATGAAAATAAACCGAAAAGTAAAAAATACAGGAAAAAGTAGGGGGCACTATTTATCGCCTTTTGTGAGTAGTATCCTCACCCGGTGCAGTGTCTCTTCAGGTCGAAGTAGTCATCATATATAGTTCTGAACACCATGCACGAGTGTACTGAACAATTCCCTCTTTATTCCAAGGCACCGGCGAAATTCATGAGGTTTGTTCTTCTCGAAAAAACAATCGTTGAACAAGAGCATGTGACCAGTTGTTCTATAACGATTTTTGGTTAGCCAGACGGTCTTTCTCTGATCCTCCACGGTTAGGCACGGCATCAATCTCGGCTTGGGCATCTAAAAGAGCGGGCATGACCATCTCATTCTCTTTGTCATCTGCAAGGACGGCACTCTCCTGTTATGTACCTCGGTGTATGAATTGGATTCATCTAACCTCAGATACTCATGTTCATCAGATCCATCGAATTAGACAATAGTTTGGGGAAGAAGAGACGAAGGGGACAGGGAAAGCATAGACAAGTTCTAATTTCTTCCTAAGCACGAAAGAGGCTACCCTCTGCTTCTTATCTCTCTTCTCACACACCAGACGCAGCTGGTATCCACTAGCTACGTGACACGCAGGTCACAACATTGATTCACTCGTCTTCATCCACAGAAGGCGTAGTCACAAAAGCCGCCTCCGACGTCATGTCTTCAGGTGACACGCCAGGCATGACACTGGCACCCCTTGAGTAGCAGCTTGTCCCCAAGCTGCAGCATCAGGAAATCTCTCGCGCAGCACCGCATAGTCCTCCCAGGTGGCCAACTCTGTTAGTAGGGAAGACCATTTGATCAGCACTTGCAGATATGATGCATTCGTCTTCTTCACCAGGCGCCTATCCAGGATCTCCTCCGGCGTCAGGCTGGCCACATCCAGCTGGATTGGTGTGGGCAACTCTGCATAGACAGGTGTATGGTCTGGTACAAACGTTTTTAGTTGTGAAACATGGAATACGGGGTGCACCTGACTGTGAGTTGGCAACTCCAACTTATAAGCCACTGTCCCATATTTTGCCAGCACTGTGTAAGGACCGAAATACTTGAACGAAAGCTTGGGGTATGGTCGATGCACCACTGATTGTTGGACATAAGGTTGCAATTTCAGAAGAACTTGTTCCCCAATTTGGAATTCCTTGAACGATCTCTTTGCATCAGCCACTTTCTTCATGCGACGGCTAGCTCGCTCCAGCAGGTGCTGCAAGAAAAGGGATAGTTGTTGTCGTTCCTGTAGCATATCATCCACTTCTGGAGGAGTGGAATCTGAGGATGAAAGGATACGTATGGCCACCTAGGGGGGGGGGGGGGGGGGGGTGAATAGGTGCTACTCAATTTTTAGTTCTTTTTCGAGTTTAGGCTTGATACAAAGGTAAATTCTCTAGATATGCAACTAAAGTGAATTTACCTATATGTCAAGTTAACACTATACTAGGCACGATACAAGTAAGAACTAGCGAGAAAGGAGTAACCGAACGGGAAGCACGCGGAGACAAAGAGATATTCCCGAGTTCCTCCTTTTTAGGGGAGTACGTCTCGTTGGAGGGGTGTGAGTATCAAACTCAAGATGCCACAAATGGCCTCACCCTATTCTCCGATGAACCTTGCCCAAAAGCTCGGTTCACCTTCCTTATCGGAATCCTTCAAGGCAGAATCCGGAGCCCTTACAACAACTTGAGACTCAACCCACAAAAGGATTGGGGGCTCCCAAGCACAACAACACCGCTACACAAAATTAACAAGCAAGTGAGAACAACAAGAGGCCTAGGTTTTCCTAGTGGAAACCCTAGGCTCAAATCCCTCAAGTGAATGAGGGGGAAATGAAGAACGCTTTGGTGAAGTAGTAGATCGGGGCCTTCTCCTTGAATCCTCCAAAGATCAACAAGTTTGGGTGGAGGGATTGGGAGATCTCGTGATTCTTGAGCTTGCAATAATGGAGACTTCAAGTTTTGGCTAGCTTCCTGGCTGGAGGTAGGTGGAGGGGTATTTATACCCCTCCAGAAAAGCTAGCCGTTTCTGTCCACTTGGGCCGGAGACTCCGGGCAGGCCGGAGACTCCGGGGGGACTCCGGGGTCACTCCGGACCTGATACCGCAGCTGCCGTCGCTTTAGCACTTCGCTTTTAAAACTCTGTCTGGGGCCGGAGACTCCGGACTGGAGGTGCGGAGACTCCGGTCGGGGCGGAGTCTCCGGGGTAACTCCGGACCCTATACCGTAGCTGCCGTCGAAAGCGTCAAAGCCTGAGAGACCGGAGACTCCGGCCCCTGAGCCCCTGAGGACCGGAGACTCCGGACTGAGCAAGTAAAATGCAGACTCCTTTTTCCTGTCAAAGTGTTTCGATGCAACGTGCAAATATTTCTTTTGACTCCTGCACCACTTAACAGCACTTATATATATCCTAGTGTTGTTGCCTAACACACAAAAACTAGGGGATATAAAATATGCCCTTTCAATCTCCCCCTTTTTGGTGTTAGATGACAACACTCGGATTTGCAATAAAACACACGCCAAAAGTCGGCATGTTCCACAAATGATCCGAGAGGCTCCCCCTACATGTGTGCATACAAGTAGTTTGCATTTGAATACAAATGCTCAACATGTAGAGGAGAGACAACTCACAAGAAATATTGAACATGATAAATATTGAACATTCAAACAAGGACATATCAAGATAATGGATTGAGAGGAAAGGGAACATACCTTGTGCATAATATTGTAGAATATAAACCAATGCACAAAAATATATCATCGCAAAGATAGATATCATCTCAACCATAGATAGAATGAAATATCCATAAGTTCCACACAGACGGAATAAACATAGTTTCATACGAATAAAAAGCAAATAAGTTCAACAACAAAGATAAAAAGGACACAAGCTTCAAAGAAATGATAAACGAGCATGCTTGTGTTTGACCCATGCAAATCCCACGAGAGAACCTAGTAGAACTACTTCTCCCCATTTGGCATCGAAACGCCAAAAAGGGAAAAGAGCGATGCTAACGAAACCCAAGGCGATCACTCTTCGTCTTCATCATAGTCCTCATCACCATCCCCACTTTCAGCATCAGAATCATCTCCACTTGCTTCACCACTAGCTGCTTCACTATTGTCTTCCTCATCACTTTCTTCTTCATAGCGCATAGGAGCCTTTCCGGTGTTGCGAGACGAGGTAGGCATGGAGGTCACATCATCATAATCATTCCATGGAAAGATATCCACATTCCACTTCTCAAGAGGAATAGTTGCTTCGGATGGCGGAGTTTCAGGTTCATCTTCTTCGCGAGGAGGAGTGACACCACCATTGTTGACTTTGCGCATTTCCTTTATCATGATGGCTTGATTGGACAAGATCCTCCTGTTAGTAACATATTGTTGATGATTTTCCTTGTGGGTCGCAACACCCATGCACATCATAGCCTTTTTCCACCATGAAACTTTCTTGAACTCATCATTGACTCTTTGCTTGCCACCAACATCCCAAGAGGGTGGAGTGGCATTTTTCCTTCTTGCCCTAGGCGCTTCTCGCGCCTCTACCTCTTCATAAGTGGCTTGAGCAAGATGATGGGCGAGCACTTGAAGGTAACCATAGGTGTGTTTCTTGAAACGGGATTGATCGAGTTTGGGAATCTTTTTGAGAATGAGCTTCATGACATAGGGAGCATACATGGGATTCTTCCTCTCATAAATAGCAATGTTGATCTCACACCGGATATAGTCCATGACATCAATCTCAACCCCTTGGCAATCTGGTCCGGCAAGGTATGTCATGTGGCAATGATGCATGAGGTTCACAAGAGCTCCACGGATAGCATCCGTATTCCCGGCTTGAGGTGCAATGCTCCAACGAAACATGCGAATCAAAATGTTGTAGATGGGCTTGAGACCTTTGGTGGTAGCAATGGCACCATTTTTGGCAGCAAGAGGAGCGAGGAGCTTCTTATCATAGGCCACTCCTTCAACATGCATTCTTCGACCAACTGAAATGTTCACACCTTGAACTCATATCCCAAAGCTTCTCCGAATTCTGAAAAGTTTGCACTAACTTTGAGAGGCCCCGTCATCCAAGTCATTTTGGTGTCCTCCTCATCTCCAAGCACAAGAGTGGCAAAAAACTGTTGCACCATCTCAATATCATAATCTTGTTGGAGAGAAATGAGGTGCTCAAGACCAATCTTTCTAGCAACCCAAATTGCTTCCTTAAAGTAATCCTTCTTGGCCAACACTTCAAATTGCAATGGTTTTTGAGGACACACAAGGGCTTTTGGGTCCAAATTGGCATATAGTTCCTTCATAATGAGCTCTTGCTCCCTTCTCCAAAAATGACCATCGTTTGAATTGTTGGGCATGTCATAGAAATTCTGTGCCCTCATGGAGCGGAACTCCTCCTTGTTCAAGTCCTTCAAAGTGGTGATGTTGCCAAACCTAGCCTTCTTGGCCCTTTCTTCTCGAAGGAGGGTAGCCTCTTGCCTAGCCCGAGCAGTCTCAGCAGCCTTTTGCTTCTTTAGGTCACCACTCTGCACATGCTTGTCTTTTTCTGCATCATAGACCAAATAGTATCGACCTTGAAGCTTCTTCTTCTTGATATTCGAGGATGAGGATGAAGCACCGGGGTACCTTTTGTTAGCTGTGAAACAGGAGAAGATAGGAGCATTGAGATAAGCATACATGTCAATGGAATCAAAGGAGAGAAACAGTTGGCGAGAAATTTGCTTCAGAGATGATCTGGACCGGAGTCTCCGGTCTCAGGGGGCGGAGTCTCCGGCCACACCGGAGTCTCCGGTCAGGGGGACCGGAGTCTCTGGCCTGAGACAGCAACTTCCAACCTAGGTCGAATCTGAACGAAAAATCGACACCAACAAATTCCTAGAGAGTACATTGCCATCCTAAAGGTCTACACCAAGAATTTCAACAAGAACTACTCTCAAAACTAGATCTAGGAAGAATCCTAGAGGAAGAGAGAGAGTGGTACCCGTGTCCTTCATGGTGAGATCCAAACGGAGGGGAGGAAGATCCCCGACGCTTGGGAGGTGGAGGAGCCGGTGGCACGGCGGATTCCGGCGGCGGGGAGCGGCCGGAGACGAGCCTGGAGCGACGGCGGCGAACTGGGGAGAGGTTGGGGACGGGGGTAAATGAGGAGTTGTGAACACAGCTCTTCACCCCGTGCCCTAAAAGGAACCCAGTGAATCGACCGGGTCCGGAGTCTCCGGCCTAAACACCGGAGTCTCCGGCCTGAGCTGGAGTTTTCCAGGTTTAGGGCGGAGACTCTGGACCGACCGGAGTCTCCGGTGTTGCACACCGGAGTCTCCGGACCCAAAAGCTCCAAAACTGCCAGATTTTTGTGGGAGACATGTATGTTGCAAGAGGAGCATGTTTTTAGGTAGAAGGGCTTAGGATGAGAACAAAGTCACTGATGGTGGGATACGCACTTGGAAGTTGCAAGATCAAATAAAAAGGCCAATTTCCAAGTGTTTCTCCCCAAAACAAATAAAGGTCTAGAAAACCAAATAAGTCCATTAAACCCAAATAAAATCCAACTCCTCACCAAGAGGAGGGCGGTGGCCTAGGCCACCATGTATGAGATTATGGCGTGACACCGCGAAGATGTATCTTGGGTTCACAACCAACACTCGTCATTTAAGCTCACATTTTCATGAATTGAAAATAGAAAAGCAAATGAAATCTTACTATCGGCATAATGGGGGGAGGGATAGTCCAATGTATTAGGACCGCACTCCCCCTATGTCCATGCCTACACCTAAACACAATAGATAGTTAAGACATAGGTGTGTATGCAAAATAGTCAAGCCACGCTCCTTGAATCCACGATATTTAGCTCATTCCTCAAATAAGTGAATCTTGCTTCATCAAGAGGCTTCGTGAATATCGGCAAGTTGGTCTTGTGTAGAAACATGGCTTAGCTCAATATCACCACGGGTAACATGATCTCGAATAAATGATGACGAATCTCAATATGCTTGGTTCTTGAATGTTGCACCGGGTTGTGGGCAATATTGATAGCACTTGTATTGTCACATAAAAGAGGCACTTTGTCACAAATGACACCGTATTCCTTTAAAGTTTGCCTCATCCATAACAATTGGGTGCATGCACTTGCGGCGGCCACATACTCGGCTTCGGCGGTGGAGAGAGATATACAATTTTGCTTCTTGGAAGACCAACTCACCAAGGAACCACCAAGAAATTGGCAAGCCCCGGAAGTGGACTTCCTATCATCATGATCACCGGCCCAATCCGAGTCCGTGTACCCACAAAGAGAGAAAACCTTGTCCTTAGGGTACCACAAACCAAACTTTGGGGTATGAGCCAAATATCGGAGGATTCTTTTGACCGCCATATCATGGCTTTCTTTAGGAGCGGCTTGGTACCTTGCACACACCCCTACACTCAACACAATATCGGGTCTAGATGCACAAAGATAGAGCAAAGAACCAATCATGGAACGGTATACCTTTTGGTCGACATCAAGACCATTTGGATTGAGTTTAAGATGAACCTTTGTGTCCATTGGAGTGCGCTTCTCCTTAACACCAACCATATCAAATTTCTTGAGCATGTCTTGGATATATTTAGCTTGAGAGATGAAAGTCCCTCCTCAATTGCTTGATCTCAAAACCAAGGAAGAACTTCAACTCTCCCATCATAGACATCTCAAACCTATCGGTCATAAGCTTTGAAAATTCATCATTGAAAGCTTTGTTAGATGAGCCAAAGATAATATCGTCCACATAGACTTGGCATATGAAAAGCTCCCCTTTTACTCTCTTGGTAAAGAGAGTGGGATCGATTTGCCCAACCTCAAATCCACGGTCTACTAGAAGCTCTCTAAGGTGCTCATACCACGCACGTGGGGCTTGTTTAAGGCCATAGAGTGCCTTATCGAGCTTGTAGACATGGTTAGGGAGTTTGGGATCCTCAAACCCCGGTGGTTGCTTAACATATACTAATTCTTTGAGTGGACCATTAAGAAAAGCACTTTTCACATCCATTTGTTGCAAGATAAAATTATGATGAGAAGCATATGCAAGGAGGATACGGATGGACTCAAGGCGAGCCACGGGAGCATAGGTCTCTCCAAAATCAATGCCTTCAACTTGAGAGAACCCTTGAGCCACCAATCTTGCCTTGTTCCTCACCACCATGCCATGTTCATCTTGCTTGTTCTTGAATCCATTTAGTGCCTATAACATTGCGGCACTCTTTTGGCTTCTCAACTAGCTTCCACACCTTGTTGCGCTTGAAGTTATTGAGCTCTTCATGCATAGCATCCAACCAATCCGGATCTTCAATAGCTTCAAAGACTTTCTTTGGTTCCACCAAGGATATGTGAGCTTGATGGGCACTAAAGTTTGCGCATTGCCTTCTAGTCACAACCTTGCCCTTCAAATCACCAATAATATTGTCCAAAAGTGTTGCCTTCTCAACAAGGTCTTGACATTTCTTGCACGACGACGGGTGTTGATGTCCTCACGAGAGCTTGGAGGAATTTCTTGATCATCTTGTTCATCTTGATCATCTTGATCATTTGTGTCCCCGTCTTGACCGGAATGATGACCTTGGTCTTCAATATGCACACCTTCATCACTTGAAGGGGAAGATGGACCTTGGTCTTGATCATGGCTAGCATCAATAATTGGAGAACTTGGTTCTTGCGTAGCAACTTGATCAACTTGAGGAGGGTCTTGAACTTGTTGTTGGCTTGGTGCTTCATTTGCTCCATCGGATGGTGCGGTGTCCACTTGTGATGATGATTGCTCCACATGGGTGGAGCTTGGTCCTTCTTGAGGCGCCTCATGAGAAATCTCGATTGGGCGAAAGAATCCCACGCCCATTCGCCTTATTGCATCTTGAGGTTCCTCATCATCTACATCACGAACATGAAATTGCGCCACTTGGGAGCCGTCATTCTCATCGAACTCCACACTACAAGATTCTACAATAGTCCCGAAGGTCTTGTCGTAGATTCTATAAGTGTGGGATTCGGCACCGTAACCAACAAAAGTACCCTCAAAAGCTTTAGACTCAAATTTAGTTAAGCGATAACCTTTAATCTTATAGAAACACTTACAACCGAACACCCGGTAGTAGGAAATATTGGGCTTGTTGCCGGTAAGCATTTCATATGGAGTGAACTTCTTGCCCGTGCGGAAGTAGAGGCGGTTAGATGAATGACATGCCGTGGAGATGGCCTCGGCCCACAAGAAGAGTGGGGTCTTGAACTCCGCCAACATAGATCTTGCCATATCCATAAGGGTCCGGTTCTTCCTCTCGGCTACACCATTTTGTTGAGGGGTATACGCAGCGGAATATTGATGACGAATTCCCTCTTCACTAAGAAACTCATTTAGGGTGTAGTTCTTGAACTCGGAGCCATTGTCACTTCTAATGGCCAATATAGGAACATTGTGTTGACGTTGCACTTCATTGGAGAAGTCAATGACGGCTTGTTGGGTCTCACTCTTCACTTGAAGAAATAAACCCATGTAAATCTTGAATAGTCATCGACAATCACCAACAATACTTCTTCCCACCAAGACTTGGTTGAGGCACGGCACCAAAGAGATCAACATGAAGAAGTTCCAATATCCTCGTTGATGAAATGATGGTCTTGTGTGGGTGGGGAGAATCATGCATCTTTCCTTCAACACAAGCCCTACAAAGACGATCTCTAGAAAAAGAAACATTCTCTTTTAGTCCAAGGATGTGGCCACCCTTGTGAAGACTTTGCAAAGTTCTCATATTGACATGGGATAAGCGGCGATGCCACAACCACCCCACGTCGGCCTTTCCGAATAGGCACATCGTTTGAGAGTTGGTTGACTCCGAAAAGTCTACCACAAACAACTCATTTTCGACATACCCAACGTAAGCGACCTTTAGAGTCTTGCTCCACATGAGTACCACAATATCAAGATCAAAATGGACGGCAAAACCCATCTTATTAACGGCACGAACGGACATTAAATTATAACCAAGGGACTCAACAAGCATGACATTTACAAGGGTGATATCCCTTGCAACTACCACCTTGCCGAGGCCCGATACCTTTCCTTTTGAGTTATCTCCATAAGTGACGGTTGCTTGATTTATGCTTGTTCTCAACTCCGTCACGATCTCCTTGCTTCCGGTCATATGACTAGTGCATCCACTATCAATCACCCATTTCGATCCACCGGAAGCATAGTCCTACAAGAATCATTGCTTGGTTTTAGGTACCCATTTTGCAATGGGTCCTCTTTTGTTAGCAACAAGGGTTTTAGGGACCCAAATAGAGTAAGCAATGTAACCATCATAAGGACCAACATATTTAGCACAAACATCCCCATAATAATCAACATAAAGAATATAGTTGGGGTTAGCATGTCCCGCAAAGTCACTACGAGGAGTGTCGCCCCTTGTGGCTTCACTACTCGCAATGGTAGTCTTCTTTGCTTGTGCGGGCTTGGCCTTCTTCTTGTTCTTCTTCTTCTTCTTGGCAACATAGCCAAGGCCCTCCTTCCCAATGTGTGGCTTTTGCGCAAGCAAAAGATCAACAATAGGCTTACTTTGGGGACTAGAGGCCTTGGCAAGTTCATTCTTTAACCTAGCATTTTCCTCAATGACATTTGCATGATCACAAGAAGTAGTAGAGGAACTAGCAACATTTGATTTAGATGATTGAATTTGAAGTTGTTCAAAAGACTTGGTGAGAGTAGAGTGTTCACCCTCCAAGGCCTTGTGAGCCTTGGTGAGCTTCTCTAGCTCCTCGGTTAGTCTATCATGACCAACACCAAATTCAACCTTCTCTTTCTTGGAAAGCTTATATTTTGCAATTGCAAGGTCACGTTCTTTAATGATTTGAGAAAAGATTGCATTTTGTGACTCATCAAGATTTTTAAGTTTCTCCTCAAGAGAAGCACTAAGCTCATGCTCTTCCTCAAGAGCCAAGGTGAGAGAAGCAATATCATTAGCATACTCTTTTTCAAGTCTTTCCTTTTCATCAAGCTCTTCTTGAATCCGCCCATAATCGCTCAAGAGAGATTCGAAACGAATCTTGGCTTCACCTTGCAAGTTAGTCAAGAAACGATCCAAAGCAACATTTTCTTCCTTAACTTTAAGACTCATAAGATCATCCATTTCATTTATAGTCTTGGAGGGGGAAGGAGATGATACCTCGGTGGCCTTGGCCATGAGACACTTGGCGGATTGGATTGGAACATTCTCATTGGGAGATTCGAAAAGGGATGAAGGTGTTGAAGAAGCAATAGCAATAGCGGCCACTTCACTTGTGGGTTCTTCTTCATCACTCTCACCCCCGGACATGTACTCCTCCCTTGTCACCAATACCATTCTTGGAGGAGGCCTCTTCTTCTTGAAGAAGGGTTTCTTGCTAGAGGATGATGACGATAAAGTCTTCTTGAGAACAAGCCTTCCTCCATGATCTTCACGGTTCTCATAGGGGCACATGGCAACATAGTGAAATCTATCTTGGCAATTGAAACAAGTCTTCAACTTTGGGTTGCCATCCTTGAAGCCACTAGATTTGGCCTTTTCTTCCATTTGGGCTTTGGCTTTGGATGGATTCTTCCAAAAGGTCCTTGCCGCAAGAGCCACATAGTCCCTATGAGAGCTCTTGAGTTCTTGGGGGTCCATGGAGGACACATCTTCACAATCTTGATCTTCATTGTGTTCAACCACCTTGGCCTTCAACGCAAGAGAGGCTCCTTGTTGCATTCCAATAGCTCGGGCACGAGAGTCTTGAGCAATCTTGGCTTGAACCTTGAAAGATTGTATCTCTTGCATGACTTCGTTGGAGGTCATTTGAGGATAGTTGAGCCTTCCTTGAAGACTCTTCAAGTCGGCCCCTTCAAAGGGCAAGAGAGCATTCACATACTTCCTTTTGACCCAAGCATCATCCACATGAGTCCCACCAAGGGCTTTGTAGGCATTGGCAAGAGACTTGAGTCTTCGGAACATTTGCTCATGGTCTTCTCCATCTTCCATGAAGAATCCTTCGGCCTTGTTGCTCATTTCCTCAAACCGGTTTCTCTTCATGCTTTCATTTCCAACATACACCTCAACAAGGCACGCCCATGCTTCTTTGGCGGTGGTGCAATGCTCGATGTGAGACATATCATCTTCTCCCACGGCATCACGGATCAAGTCAAGAGCGGTGGCATTTAGTTGACAATCAACTACTTCTCTTCTTGTCTTGTTGGATTCATCCACGGCTTGATACCCTTGCTCAATGATCCTCCAAAGCTCGATAGAAGCACTGTTCACATAAGATCTCATAGAAGATTGCCATTTAGTAAACAAAGATGCATTTAGCTTAGGTGGGTTTCCCCTTAGATGAATAGGAGGATGAGGGATAATAGGGTCGGGAGAGTATGGGAACGGAACGGCACCATACACTCCCGAACCATTAGGTGGTGTTTTAATTGGGTTGTCAATTTTATCTTGATCACCCCCTTTTTCTTCCCATCACCCACATCCTTCTCGGGTTTGTCAACCTCCGACGAACGGGGGGTGGGTGGAGGTGAGATACCCTTCGCTTCCATGAGTTGCATGATCATCTCTTGCAACTTGTCCATTTTGGTTTCCATATTGGACTTCAAGGAATTGAAGTCCTCCACGGAAACCGAAGTGGGCACGGAAGGAAGCTCGGGTATCTCATTTCCATGCTCATCAAGGGCCATACTACTCTTAGGCGGTTAAGCCCGAACAAGAGAACCTTGCTCTGATACCAATTGAAAGGATACGTATGGCCACCTAGAGGGGGGGTGAATAGGTGCTACTCAATTTTTAGTTCTTTTTCGAGTTTAGGCTTGATACAAAGGTAAATTCTCTAGATATGCAACTAAGGTGAATTTACCTATATGTCAAGTTAACACTATACTAGGCACGATACAAGTAAGAACTAGCGAGAAAGGAGTAACCGAACGGGAAGCACGCGGAGACAAAGAGTTATTCCCGAGTTCCTCCTTTTTAGGGGAGTACGTCTCGTTGGAGGGGTGTGAGTATCAAACTCAAGACGCCACAAATGGCCTCACCCTATTCTCCGATGAACCTTGCCCAAAAGCTCGGTTCACCTTCCTTATCGGAATCCTTCAAGGCGGAATCCGGAGCCCTTACAACAACTTGAGGCTCAACCCACAAAAGGATTGGGGGCTCCCAAGCACAACAACACCTGCTACACAAAAGTAACAAGCAAGTGAGAACAACAAGATGCCTAGGTTTTCCTAGTGGAAACCCTAGGCTCAAATCCCTCAAGTGAATGAGGGGGAAATGAAGAACGCTTTGGTGAAGTAGTAGATCGGGCCTTCTCCTTCAATCCTCCAAAGATCAACAAGTTTGGGTGGAGGGATTGGGAGATCTCGTGATTCTTGAGCTTGCAATAATGGAGACTTCAAGTTTTGGCTAGCTTCTGGCTGGAGGTAGGTGGAGGGGTATTTATACCCCTCCAGAAAAACTAGCCGTTTCTGTCCACTTGGGCCGGAGACTCCGGGGGGACTCCGGGGTCACTCCGGACCTGATACCGCAGCTGCCGTCGCTTTAGCACTTCGCTTTTAAAACTCTGTCTGGGGCCGGAGACTCCGGACTGGAGGTGCGGAGACTCCGGTCGGGGCGGAGTCTCCGGGGTAACTCCGGGGTAACTCCGGACCCTATACCGTAGCTGCCGTCAAAAGCGTCAAAGCCTGAGAGACCGGAGACTCAGGCCCCTGAGCCCCTGAGGACCGGAGACTCCGGACTGAGCAAGTAAAATGCAGACTCCTTTTTCCTGTCAAAGTGTTTCGATGCAACGTGCAAATATTTCTTTTGACTCCTGCACCACTTAACAGCACTTATATATATCCTAGTGTTGTTGCCTAACACACAAAAACTAGGGGATATAAAATATGCCCTTTCAGAGGACACTGGTAACAAGCCATGAGAAGGTTCATTGCCGTAGAAAGCCTTGAATGGAGAACAACCCAAAGAGGTGTGAAAGCAAGTGTTGTACCAATATTCTGCCAGAGGCAGCCACTTGACCCATTTAGTAGGTGATGCAGCTACAGAGCACCGCAAGTACAACTCCAGACATTGATTCACCCTTTCTGTTTGACCATCCGACTGTGGATGGTATGCCGTGTTCAAATTCAACTGGGTATGCAAGGATTTGAACAAATTCTGCCAGAATGCACTTGTAAAAATCTTATCCCTATCAGAGATGATTGATGTTGGCAAGCTATGCAGTTTGACGATATTGCCCAGAAATAATTGAGCCACTTGAGCAGCAGTGAAAGGGTGTTTGAGTGGAAGAAAATGTGCATATTTGGTATACCTATCCACAATGACCAATATAGCATCATACCCACTGGATTTCGGTAAGCCTTTAATAAAATCCATCGAAACTAATTGCCAAGGAGCAGCTGTTGGAGGTAGAGGCTGAAGAAGACCTGGCAGCTTACAATTTTCATGCTTTGCTTGATGGCAGATAGTGCACTGCTTAATGAATTCCTCCACAGCTAGTTTCATGCCTGTTCAC
Organism: Poa pratensis; assembly: GCA_947311845.1. Classification (NCBI taxonomy): domain Eukaryota; kingdom Viridiplantae; phylum Streptophyta; class Magnoliopsida; order Poales; family Poaceae; genus Poa; species Poa pratensis. The sequence goes on from CAMZMU010000063.1 coordinate 5,547,788, forward strand.
ATGAGAAAATTCTTTAGCCGCTGGAAAGTAGCTTGCATACCTGAGTGACCTCCTAAGGCTGAAGAATGAAAAGCATTTATGATCTTGGTTTGCAGCCCAATGTTAGTACCAATCGAAATCTTGCCATCTTTCCTGATTAATACATCCAGCAATGAAAACCCCTGGTTATTTGAGCCCGTAATGGCCAACTCCACCAGTAACTTTTGCGCTGCTGGAGCAACCACATATGAATTTAACACCTCCTGTAGCCAGTCAGGTTGAGCCACCGACATTGCCTGAAATTTATGACCCACACGGGACAAAGCATCTGCAGGTTTGTTGTCAAGACCTTTGTTGTATTGGAATTTGTATTGTAAGCCAATCAACTTGGTCATTGCTTTACGTTGGAGGTCAGTATGCAGAACCTGGTCCTCCAGACAGCATAGGCTTTTGTGATCTGTTTTTATCACAAATGGAACTCTTTGTAGATAAGGATGCCACTTATCCACAACCATCATGATTGCCATGAATTCTTTCTCATAGATTGGGAGTTTTCTGTTATTAACCCCAAGTGCCTTACTCAGATAAGCCACTGGGTGTCCTTGTTGAAGCAACACAGCACCAATACCATCATTGCATGCGTCAATTTCAATCACAAATGGCAAGGTAAAGTCAGGTAGAACCAATGGTGTTTGAGACATGGCAAGCTTCAATTTCTCAAATGCTTGTTGGGCAGCGTCTGTCCAGGTGAATGATTTGTTTTGTTGCAGCATATATGTCAAAGGCTTTACCAACAACCCATAGTTTTTACACAACTTGCGGTAATAGCCTGTTAATCCCAAAATCCCTCTCAGTTCTGTTAAATTGATGGGTACAGGCCAGTTCATCATCGCCTCTGTTTTTGATTTATCAATTGCTACACCTTTGTCAGATATAATATGGCCAAAGATACTCTAAGCTGGTGGCAGCAAATTGACATTTACTCAGCTTGGCGTAGAACTTATTTTGCTGCAGAATTTGGAACACCACCTCAAGATGTGTAACATGCTCCTCCATGGTCTTGCTATACACCAATATGTCATCCATGAAGACAAGCACAAATTTCCGAATATATCCAGCAAAAAGTGAGTTCATAACACACTGGAATGTGGCCGGCGCATTTGTGAGGCCAAATGGCATGCCCCTGAATTGGAAATGACCATGATGTGTTTTAAAAGCTGTCTTCTCTTCATCATGAGGTATCATCCTGATCTGATGGTACCCACTACGCAAGTCTAGCTTCGAGAAGTACTTGGTACCAGCCAATTCATCGAGGAGTTCATCTACAACCGGCATTAGAAATTTGTTTTTAATGGTTGCTGCATTAAGCCTTCTGTAATCGATGAAGAAACGCCACTGACCATCCTTTTTCTTCACCAGAAGGACAGGAGAGGCAAATGGGCTAACACTGGCTGTGATAATGCCTGTTTTCAACATTTCTGTCACTTGTTGCTCTATTTCGTCTTTCTGCAGAGGAGAGTAACGGTATGGCCTCGCATTTATCGGTGTTGTGCCAGGGAATAAGGGGATGGCATGGTCGGTCTGTCTTGTTGGTGGTAATTCAGTGGGTTCCTGAAAAATACCCTCATATTTTTACAGCAAGTGTTGCACTGCTGCTGGCACATGAATTGGTGTTACTTCAGATGTATTTTCCAAGATTGTTGTTGCCCAAAGTTCATTGGAATGATGTAACTTCAACACCTGATCGAGAGAGATCTCTTTTATGTGATCCTGGTGTATTGGGAGCACACCTTGCAGTTTCACCGTGTGACCCTGGTATGGAAATTCTATCCACTTCGCCTCCCAATCACATTTCATTGGTCGATATTGCTTTAACTAGTCCATGCCCAGAACAACATCATAGCCTCCCATATCCAATACTTGCATATCATGTGTGAACTTAACCCCATGAGTATACCAAGTAAAATCAGGCACATAACTGTTACACTGAAGATCAGTGGCGGAGCCACAGGGTTCGCCGGGTATGCACTGGCATACCCTGCAGCCGCCATGCAGTCATGTACTAGTAATAGTATAGGGGAAAAAAGTATGATCGATCGTTGCAAAACTGCTCAGTTCGGTACAGGCTGCTCACGTACGTGTAGTAGTAAGAAGTAAGAACAACAAAAAAAGCGCCAATCGATTTGGCAAAACCGGTCAGCTGAAGTCATGCGTGGCTGAGTGCAGCGTGCGGCCTAGTAAAAAAAGGCAGAACCCATTCCAGAAACCAAACAAATGATATGACCACTTAAGAAGAGAAATATATATTGGTGTCATAGATAAAATTATTCAAGAGCTTGGTAATTAGTTTGATGAGATTAATATGAAGTTATTGCCTTGTATGTCGGTCTTAAATCGTTCAAACTTATTTGCTTGTTTTGATCCAGAGAAGGTACGCAGACTAGCTGCATTCTACCCTAATGATATCCTGGGCAATTATTTGCTAAACACTGAATTGCAACTTGATACTTACATTGATGACAAGAGACAAGATGAAAGCTTTCAAGATCTAGAGAGCCTTGTTGACCTCTCAGCTAAACTTGATGAAACAAGGAGGCATGAAGTGTGTGATATGGTCTACTTGGCTGTGAAATTGGTATTGGTTCTACCGGTGGCGACGACAAGTTTTGAAACGGTTTTCTCTGCAATGACTTTAGTAAAAACAAAGTTAAGAAATAAGATGAGTGAGATAGTCTCTTGGATGATTGTCTAGTCATATACATTCAGTGGGATATTTTATTCAAGGTGGATGGCGATTACATAATGGAGAGTTTCATGTCCTTAACGAGGCGTAAGCAAGACAAGTAAAAAAAGTAGTACTGTAAGTTTCTTTTATGCATATTTCAGGCTATTAGTATGGGGTTTTAACTATTTGTATGGCAATTTATGCAACTTTCATACTTACTATTTCAGTTACATGTTATTCATTGCTTTTATACCGTATTACAATGCAAATTTACCATTGTTTATTAAATTGGTAAATAAATTTTATCGAAATGGCCAGAAAATTTGGTGCGGCATACCCAATAGAAAATCCTAGATCCGCCACTGCCGAAGATGTTCCCCATTAGCCACTTTTACTGAGACAGGAGGTCTTGCACGCGGTACCAATCCCAAATTTTGCAGTTGTTGTGCCTTCCACACCTCCCCTGCTTGGAATTTGCTTTTGTTTTCTTTCCAGCTTCCTGCCTGATATGGCTTGTGCCCTTTTGTATTTGCTTTCTGGGTATCTGCCAGACCCTCATGCACTTGCGCCAATAGTGGGGCCCGTTGGACAATGTCAGGTAACTGTGCTTCGACGCCACTCGCAAGTCATCTCGCAATCCCAACACAAACTGCGTGGCCAACATGATACCGCCAATGGATGGATCATACAACTTGATGTTATACACCAGCCGGTCGAACAGCCGTCTTTATTCTGCCACTGTTCCAATCTGGCGCAACTGCAGTAATTCTTTCATCTTGACACGATGTGTGTCCGTATCAAATTCCAGTAGCATGGCTTGCCTGAACTCTTCCCAATTAAGCCTGTCATGGGAGTGTTTGAAAGCATGATACCAATGTGCCGCTGATTCAGTTAAGTACATTGTGGCTGCGGAAACCTAAAACCTCGGAGCTATCTGATACAGAGTGAAGAAAGTCTCGCAGGTATCCACCCATATACTAGCATCGCTACAATCAATTTTGGGAAAATCCATCCGTGGCATCCATGGACGTCTCGTGTGTATTTCCTCCCCATGATCTATCAGCCGCAAATTATCTCTACTCTTGGAACACTCAGGTGAATCTATGACAGTAGGTGTGAATGGCGCTACCTGTAGCTGCGGCGCGGATGCCGGTTTGGCTCCCATGAAGCTGTCGCGCGTCGCTGGTGGTACTTGGATCGGCGGTGGACGACCCGACAAGGGGTTGTCCTGCTTCTGTACCGCCTTTGTCAGCTCGATCTGCTCCTCCTCGAGCTTCCCGAGCTTCTCCATCGACAGATCAACCTTCACTGCGCATCGATCTTCGAGGACAGATCGGACACACGGTCAGCGATACCGTCCGGTTTTTCCAATTTCTCCAGCAATCTCGCCTCCATCACCGATATGAGGTGGCGCTGTTGAGCGCTGGGCTTGAGCGGTGCCGTCGCAGCTATCTCCTCTGAATCAACCGACGCTGGTCAGGATTTTGTGCTGGATCGCTCGAAAGCAACCAGCGACCTTCCCAGTCGAATTATAGGTACGATCTAGAGATTGTGAGAAGCACGCCAGACCGAAACGGAGCCTCTGATACCAACTGTTATGTACCTCGGTGTATGAATTGGATTCATCTAACCTCAGATACTCATGTTCATCAGATCCATCGAATTAGAGAATAGTTTGGGGAAGAAGAGACGAAGGGGACAGGGAAAGCAGAGACAAGTTCTAGTTTCTTTCTAAGCGCGAAAGAGGCTACCCTGCTTCTTATCTCTCTTCTCACACACCAGACGCAGCTGGCATCCACTAGCTACGTGACACGCAGGTCACAACATTGATTCACTCGTCTTCGTCCACAGAAGGCGTAGTCTCAGAAGCCGCCTCCGACGTCATGTCTTCAGGTGACACGCCAGGCGTGACATCTCCCCCATCATTTGGCGACGTAGGGTCAAATAAAAATTGCCTGTGGAGATGGTCCTACCCCTGACTCGCTTGATGCGCCGTAAAAATCTACTTACCCGTACAGCAACGGCCTAGCCCATGTAGTCATGTACGTGGTTGTTAGGGCTAGCCAAGCTAGAGTTTCCATAGACTTTTGGTACCATGCTGTTATATATTCAGACGATTTCGTCGGATATCCTAAAAAAACATTGCTTTTAATGTGGCTAAAATGGCAACCCACGGTTCAGAATTCATAAATTAGGAAGGGGAGAAATTTGTGCATGTAATTTCGAAGCTAACAATCATCACACATGCATGCACCCAGATTCTACGCAGGTTTCCTATATAACGCCGGCGGCATAGCTTGACCATATAAAAGCACGTACGCTCTCGTCAAAATTACCCAACAAGGCAATCCTCGATCTGTTGAGAAAATTAAAGGACATTCCCATGGCGTCCGCAAGATCGGCGCCCTTCTTCCTCCTGTTGGCTCTCCTCCTCGCAGCACGATGTTCTGCTCGCGACGCTCCCGCAGGTACGATATCCGGCCGCTCGATCACGTATACATATATACTCCATGTATACACCTTATATATCAACCATCTGATCGCCGATCTGATATATGTAGAGGCGATGCTGGACCCCAAGTGCGAGCCGATGACGGCGATGTGCACCGTGGACTCGTGCACGGACTTGTGCCTCAACATCGGGCTGGGCGCCGACCAGCAGGGGTTCTGCAGCTTCCGCGTCAACGACATGAAGATGTACTGCTGCTGCCCCATTCCCGCCGACGTCCCACCCCCGCTGCTCTGAATATCTGATACTTCGGTCTCTGTTTGTTTTGGGCAAATAATATTTTGATTCTGTGTCGATCGATCTGTAAGGATTGCATGGGGCTGTGGCATCTTTGTTTCTGTCAGTAAACATGCAGATTCCGTGATGAATGAAGGTGCAGTCTAGAAAGATCAACGCAGAAGTACCTGTTTTTTTACTGGATTGTTAAGTGAAATTCCCCAGATGTTGTAGTCGGATGACGTTGTCCACCAGCACCTAGGCCGCTCCGTTACGGGCTGTATGGGCTGTGGCCCGTTTTGTTTGAGGGCCTCGCGCGTGGAATCGGCCAGGCAGATATCAGGCCGTGTGGCCATGCGTGGACCGTCGTCGTCCCCAGCGTCTCGGTAGCTCGGTCGGCAAATGTTTGGTGTTGGTGACCGGTGAAGAACTCTCTGAAATCCGACGGTAAGTATACAGTAGAAAAGCAGGCGCATCACTGTCTACCACGTCCACTAGCCTAGTCTAGTCGAAATTAAACGCGAATTGAATCGAATCCCAAGCATTACTGCCGACAACTGCGATTACATGTCGATCCGGACTCCACGGGCCAACTTGGCACGGACGCTGTTGCGTCTACGAGGAAAACCGTCGTCAATGCTCACAGCTAGCCTAATCTGTAGGACGCCGTAATGACCATGTGTACGCGCTCAATGATGATGGCGCCTTCTTCAATAGGATCTAATTCTCTTTTCTATGCGAATTGCCAAATTGACCAACCCCATGCATGTGCATGTGAGAGGGTCGTCGCAGGTAGGAAGAAGCCCGTTTTGACGAACAGGAGCATCAACGCTGTTTTTATATTCATTAAAAGGAATAAACGAGTACAAAAAGCTCAAAGCTGAGGGGAGAAGGCAGCATATTAACTAACCTCTCAAGAGACGAGAGGGGAGAGCAGCAACAACGAAAACACACGCGCGCGAGAACAATGAGGTCATGGGACATCAGGGAGGAAACATCGAGGACAAAGACATATCCTGCTAACCAAGAACGACCAGGCCAGCGCGAAGGAGGCCATCATCATCTTATCAAGCAAGGTAGATACACTATGAAAGTGATCCTCTGTTCTCCTCCTACCAACGTGGTGTTGAATGGAGGGAGGCGATCCGAAATGGATCGAACTCGGCTTCAAATGGTAGTATCGGCTTCTTCCACAATTTGGCTGGACGGCAAGCTCAAAGTGCACATCTTGGAAGGAAACAAACGAAGCAAGGGACAAATAGCAGTCACCACCAACATCTACCACCACTGCAGACCTCAATCCGGAGAACGAAAATGGACATTCTACGCGTTACGCCGTGGTTCTGCTCTCGCTGGTGCCGGTCTCCGCTCCAGATGATGATGCACTCTGTAGCAAGGTTCCACCAACTTGCTGCACATCGATCCATCCATCCATCGCCTGCGGCTGTGCCCGGCGCCAGAGTTATTGCTCACTGTCGCCGCCGGGTACGTACGCAATTACGCAGACGCGCTGTGATCGCTTGCTGTACTCTTAAGTACGTCGATTCCCTGTAGCTGTCCATGCATGTTGCAAGATAAGTGCGCTTTACGAACATGCATGCTTTAATTAGGGTCCTTATGAACAGATTGTGATAGCCCTAATTCATATGCCTAACGGAACCAGATGGTGCGACCAATGAAGCGAAAACTAACCGAACCCCAGTCCCATCGATCAATTATGTAATGGAGGTACCACTGATAATCACCTGTATATGACCTGTCTGGTTGGCCCGTATTGATGTTTGCACATGGATTCTTCCGGTCAAGATTGTTTTGAAAAAGTGATAGTGAAAAAAAGAAGTATTGACTGAATCGTTGGGATTGCGTTGCCGACCTACGGAGTAAGGACTTGGGAGGCTGGGTGGCCATGATTTCAGGTTAAAAACACAGCTCTCTTAGGTAAATGGCTATTTAACCTTTTTTATCGAAGATGCCATAGACTCTCCTAAGAAGGGAGATACATAGACTCAAATGTTTTGTCATATCTTTATTGGAAACCGGGTGATACTTATTTTTGGGCTGGTCTTATGGCAAGAAACAAATGTTTCATTCACTTTTTTTATTTTTCCATTAACGACGGCTCTCATATTAGATTCTGGGATGAAAAATGGTTAGAAAATACCACACTCTAGAAACAATATATACCTCTATATACTATTGTTTGTCATAAGAGTAATACAGTCGCTACAGTTTTAGAGACATCCCACCAAATGTGTCGCTCAGATTTAATCAACACAAGCTTGTGGCATGGAATGCCCTGTTAGGACGACTGGCTATGGTTTAATTAGCACATGGGTCTGATGTATTTGTTCGAATTTACACACGAATGGGAAATTCTCTGTAGAATCTATGTATAGAGCACTTGTTTATCAAGTTGTGATAGTCGATGATTATAAGAAAATTTTGAAAATGAACGTTTCACTTAATATAAAAATATGTGGATGGTAAATTCGTAGGGGGTGATCCTTACTAAAAAGACAACCTTGTAAAGCGCAACAGGTAAGGAAATACTAAATGCGTCTTTTCTCTTTTGTCATCATGATGAGAAAATAAAACATTTGTTCTTGCAATGCTCTTTTGCCCACTCTATATGATCAGTTCATCACAAGTTTAGAGTTCTTATTAGGGTGAGGGCGGTCGCCGTAATATGGTCTCTTTGGCTATGTACGAATGACAAGATTTTTAATGATAAGAAAATCTCTCTTATGCAGGCTAGGGTGAAAACGGTACGGATTATTTCCGACCGACCGCTCGACCGGAGGCTTATGGAAGGAAAATACGGATTCGGTCGTACGGTCGTGGATGCGGATAGTAAATTACGGATACGGAAAAGGATGTGGTTTTACTAATATCCGTCCGTATCCGAAGATTTACCGTATTTCACGGTTATATCTGACGATTTTCGTTAAATATCCGGTAACTAATACCTCCAACTCCAACCATAGGCCCGGTAACATGTAAAACTAGAGGAAAACTAAGTAACCACTTGGACATGGAAGTATGAGTTATTTTATTCTCTATCTTAAAATATCCCAATACATAAAGCTAATTTCGAATAAGTTGATCCATAACATGTGTTTTATGTCAGTCATATTTTTTAAGCGACATCCGAGAAAATGTTTATCCGCAACCGAACCTTATCCGACCTGTATTCGGTATTTTTTTCGTAACCGGGAGGCTCTGATTCCGTATTCGTATCCGCACACTATCCGCTCCGACTCCGAATTCGGATAAAATACGGCTACGGATATGGTTTCACTACTATTCGACCGTATCCGCTCCGTTTTCATCCCTAATGCAGGTCATATACCATTGTACACATCTGTTTCGTTTACGGCTGTCTCTACAAGGTGGGAAGTTTCGCAATCTGTTTACGTAGTTGTCCGCTCGGTTGGAAAATGTTGTGAGGGATATTTATGCCACATGGGTGACAATGTAATCTTCGGATTGAAAGTAAAATTATTCTTGTACTACACCTTGTTTACGTTTTATGTTAATTTTTTTAGATGTGTGCATCAATGCTATACAGAGCCGGGTGTAATAGTTTTTATCTTCGTGATATTTTTAGTAATAAATTGTTCTTTATAAAAAAAAATCGGTTTGTCCATGCTAGCAAGTATAGCTGGTATGCATGGATAATGTCGCTGTCGTGTAGCTGTTGATGTTGCATTTGTCCGGCCCAAAGTAAGAGCAAATTCTCTTAAGCTTTATTCTACCTGTTGCTTTCTATAATTAATCTCGATTTGCCAGCCCGGAAGCGTCGATTTTCTGGCCTTGACATGTGGATCCCGATAATGACGATCGATCGGGAAAGCGTCAGCATTGTCGACGGAAAGAAGATGAGGATCGATCCATGGGCATAGACGTGAACTATAGTTGATTGAACGAACTGAAACAATGAAATACACTACGGGAAACCGTCAAAACCGTGAACTATAGTTGATTGAACGAACTGAAACAATGAAATACACTACGGGAAACCGTCAAAACGCCGACGGCGGCCCGCCGTCGGCGTAGTAATGATCGCCGTCGGCGTAGGCCTACGCCGACGGCCGTCGTCGGCGTAGGACGCTGTCGGCGTATGCACAATGCCGTCGGCGTATCCGTCGCCGTCGGCGACGCCTCAGTGGGTCCCACAAAACGGACGTCGAACGTCTCCGTCTGCTCAACCTATACGCCGACGGCAGTGCCGTCGGCCTAGGAGTCCACGTGTACTGATTTGGTGCGTTTGGGAGGAGCCTGACGCCGACGGCACTGCCGTCGGCGTAGGTATGACCATATGGTCCTCCAGCGTCGACGTGGCGCCATCCTGTGCGTCCCACAGCATCCTACGCCGGAGGCAAATAGCCTTGACCATTTTTTCAGTTTCTGGAACTTTTTGCTGCTGGTTTCTGGCGCATTTTAAATACAATTAAAATTGCACAAATTATAAAACATCACAGAAACATCAAATAAAACATCACATACATATCCAAATGACACAAACATGATTCAAATTCATCCAAGCATTCATACAAACTCCAAACAAGTTCGAATTCACACACGCTACACCCGAACACATTCTACACCTCCCGAGAGCCCGAGGCCGATGATTTCTTGCATTGGCTCATCTTGGTCAATCACCTGCATTGAGAAAGGATAAACTTTTAAGCATGTTGAAAAATGTAGTAAATAAGAATAAAGACGTAATGCAATTAAAAAGAAGCATGTTGAAAGACTAAGCATGTTGAAAAGTAAATAGTACGCAAAAGGACATAAAAGACCCTCACCCCTAATCATCACTCTCATAGTTAAGTCCTAGGTTCTCATCATCACTATCAACATCACTATCACGAGTGTTGTATATTTGAACCTCCTCGCACGATGGAGGCTCATCATCGTCATCACTATCACTCTGTAACTTGTTGAGCATATCTATATCCTTTAGATTCACCACTACGTCACCACCTGTTTGTGCATTGTCCTCGCGGTCCTCAAGACCTTGTATGCCAAAGTCCCCAAAGGTTTGTTACTCTTGATAGAAAATCCCCTCGTATGTTTTAGGGTCAATGTTGTTGTAATCGTCTTCGGAGGGCATGGGTAGCTTACCACGTGGCGATACATGGAACACGACTTCCTAACCAATGAGTCTCTCTTTCTTGCATGGGTAGGGCAAATAATAAACTTGAAAGGCTTGGTGAGCCACAACAAAGACATCGGATCCATGGTAGGTGGTTGAAGGCTTAACTTCAACTAACCCAATGGAAGGGTACTTTTGGTTCCATGCTCAGGGTCGAACCAGTGGCATTTGAACACAACAAGCTTGAGTGATATGTTCGTGTTATTGAACGTCAGCTCATATACGTTCTATAACCTTCCGTAGTAATCATAATTACCGGCTCCTTTGGTGAAGACCCCGGTATTTATAGTCTTTGCATTAGGCCGACTGTTCTGGTGATGCTCTGTATGGAAGCGGTACCCATTCACATCTTACTTCTCATACTTCTCGACTCTACGGTTACAACCTTGGGAGACACATCTCAACTCATCTGACATCACAACGGTGGCATCAGCTCCCTACAAGTACAAATTGTTTTGTGCATTAGTAAGAGGGATAAGACACGAATTGCAAGGTAGAAGGGACAGGTTTGAAATTACCTTTTCCCTGAACCAAACCGTGAATTTTTTCTTTCCGGGGGCAGACTCTTTCAAAAGAATGTCCAACGCGGCTTCATTCGGTCCATCTGATGTTCCCGACCACATTTCATCTGTGAATTGACTAAAAGGAGAAAATACGTATTAGAACGAAATCATGTTAGTAGTTGCAAAGTAATTTGTTCCCCATTTTACCTAAGGAAACTGCCCTCTTCTCCCTGCTCGTCGTGGGTCACTTCCTTCATGTTCATAAGCACATAGAGCATTATGCACTCCAGCTCATCATTGGTCAAGTTATACCTTGTTGGGCCACCGCTCTTGCCACCGGGACACTGGAAGAGGACGAGCTTGGGGTCTCGCTTGGGCTCGTCGACATTGTACCGAGAGGCCTGGTTATGCATAGTGGGAACATCATCGGGGTAATACGTTAGCCTGGCGTCTGCCATCTCCTGGAGGATAGTCTGCCATTAAGAAGCATAAAGACGTAATGCAATTAATAAGCATGTTGAAAAATAAATACTAAGCATAATAAAGACATAATAAAGACAAAATAAAATGTAGAAAATAAGAATAAAGATGTAATGCAATTAAGAAGAAGCATGTTGAAAGACTAAGCATGTTGAAAAGTAAATACTACGCATAAGGACATAAAAGACCCTCACCCCGAATCATCAGTCTCATAATTAAGTCTTGGGTTCCCATCATCACTATCAACATCACTATCATGTGTGTAAGTTGGAACCTCATCGCACGGTGGAGGCTCATCATCATCATCACAATGTAACTTGTTGAGCATATCTATGTCCTTTACACCCCACTAAGTCACCACCTGTCTGTGCATTGTCCTCGCGGTCCTCAAGACCTTGTATGCCAAAGTCCCAAAGGTTTGTTCCTCTTGATAGAAAATCCCCTCGTATGTTTTAGGGTCAATGTTGTTGTAATCGTCTTCGGAGGGCATGGGTAGCTTACCACGTGGCGATACATGGAACACGACTTCCCAACCAATGAGTCCCTCTTTCTTGCATGGGTAGGGCAAATAATAAACTTGCCTGGCTTGGTGAGCCACAACAAAGACATCGGATCCTGTAGGTGGTTGAAGGCTTAACTTCAACTAACCCAATGGAAGGGGTACTTTTGGTCCATTCAGGGTCGAACCAGTGGCATTTGAACACAACAAGCTTGAGTTCTATGTTCGTGTTATTGAACGTCAGCTCATATACGTTCTGTAACCTTCCGTAGTAATCAAATTACCGGCTCCTTTGGTGAAGACCCCGGTATTTATAGTCTTTGCATTAGGCCGACTGTTCTGGTGACTCTGTATGGAAGCGGTACCCATTCACATCATACTTCTCATACTTCTCGACTCTACGGTTACAACCTTGGGAGACACATCTCAACTCATCTGACATCACAACGTTGGATCAGCTCCCTACAAGTACAAATTGTTTTGTGCATTAGTAGAGGGATAAGACACGAATTGCAAGGTAGAAGGGACAGGTTTGAAATTACCTTTTCCCTGAACCAAACCGTGAATTTTTTCTTTCCGGGGGCAGGCTCTTTCAAAAGAGTGTCCAACGCGGCTTCATTGGGTCCATCTGATGTTCCCGACCACATTTCATCCGTGAATTGACTAAAAGGAGAAAATACGTACAAAACAAGTTAGTAGTTGCAAAGTAATTTGTTCCCCATTTTACCTAAGGAAACTGCCCTCTTCTCCTCCCGTCGGGTCACTTCCTTCATGTTCATAAGCACATAGAGCATTATGCACTCCAGCTCATCATTGGTCAAGTTATACCTTGTTGGGCCACCGCTCTTGCCACCGGGACACTGGAAGAGGACGAGCTTGGGGTCTCGCTTGGGCTCGTCGACATTGTACCGAGAGGCCTGGTTATGCATAGTGGGAACATCATCGGGGTAGTACGTTAGCCTGGCGTCTGCCATCTCCTGGAGGATAGTTGCCTCGGCTATGCATGACTCAATCTTATTTTTGTTTCCACATTTGGTTCGAATATACTTAAACTCTCTCTCAATACAAAACTGCCAACGAAACTGCACCGGTCCACCCAAGAGTACCTCGTTCGCAAGATGCACAACAAGATGTGCCATCGGAGTAAAGAAGCCTGGCGGAAATATCGTCTCTAAGTTGCACAGCAACTCCGGCACTAGTTCATGCAGCTTCTGAATAATCAGGGGACATACTTGCTTAGCACAGAGCGTGCGGAAGAAATGGCTCAACTCCGCGAGCACTCGCCAGACACTGTCGGGGAGATACCCTCGAACCATCACCGGTAGCAGCCGCTCAATCCATATATGATAGTCGTGACTCTTGAGCCCGGTGACTTTTCCGATTGTATATTGACTCCCTTACTTATATTCGAACAATAGCCATCAGGGAACATCACGACGAATTTGAGCCAATGGAATGCCTCAGACTTTGCATACTATTAAGGCAGAAGTCAGCATGCGGCTTGAACCAGTTCTTTTGACGGCCTTCAGGAGGCTTCATGTGCATTCTCTCCCTATCACAGAGCTTCTTAACATCAACTCTAGCCTTAACATTATCCTTCGACTTCTCAGGAATGTTCAGGACTGTGTGAAAGAGGGACTCTCCAACATTCTTTTCGGTGTGCATCACATCGATGCTATGGGGAAGTTCGAGGTCCTTGTAATATTCGAGTTGCGTCAAGCCTGCCACGTGAGTCCAGTTGTGCGCCACACCATATCCCACATATCGTGGGCCTTTTCCCTGGGCAGGCACGAGCACTTAGCTCGGCGTCAACAGCTGCACCATCGAAAGTTGGTATCGCTTTTTCTTCACGCTCAACTCTACCCTTCTTGAAGTTCTTTTTGTCTTCTCTAAACGATGCCCTCTTTTGAGGAACTTTCGATGTGTGTCAAACGCGGAATACTTCCGTCCCGCCGTTAGCCACATGAACTCAAGTCGGTTCCTGCACACTGGGCATGGCCACTTACCAGCTGTACACCATCCGCAGAATAGGGCGTACCCGGGCATGTCATGCATGGAATTGTGATACCAAACTTTCATCAAGAAGTTTGTCTTTGATGCACGATCATATGTCAACGTCCCGTGGTGCCAAGAGTGGTTCAGATCATCCACAATTGGCTGCATGTACACACTTAAATTCTTCCCCGGATATTCAGGACCTGGAATGATCAGCGAGAGGAATATGGTCTTCTTTGCATTAGGGCTCCAGGAGGGAGATTGAGCGGAATAACAAACACGGGCCAGCAGCTGTACGAGGTAGTCGACAAACCATATGGATTGAATCCATCGGTTGCTATCGCGATTCTCACGTTTCGAGCATCTGCTGCCTCATCGGGGTGGTTCGCATCAAAGTTCTTCCATGCCGTACCATCAGATGGATGTCCCATCAATTCCCGGTCGTGCTCATCCTTGTATCTCTTCCCCGTTTTGTGCCATTGCATATGTGTGGCAGACTCTTTGTTCATGTAAAGCCGCTTGATTCTTTGTATGAATGGGAGGTAACGAAGAATCTTAACGGCGACATTTGACTGCGTCTTCGTACCATCGGCTCCTTTTACCACATGATACCTAGAGGCCTTACACAAGATACAGTACTTGTCATTGGCAAACTGTTTCCAAAACAAAAGGCATCCTTTTGGACAACAATCTATCTTCTGATAATCCATGCTGAGATCTCGCAGGATTTTCTTCGTTTCGTACATGCTTTGAGGCAGACAATGCCCTTCAGGCAACAGGTTACCAGTTGTTTGCAGATGCGCTTCAAAGCATGAACGGGTGCTGCCATACTGGAGCTTGTTGGCTAGTGCTTGCGAGATGGCATCGAGCTGAGAAACTTTTGCACCCTCGTACAGAGGCCTCTGAGACGAGGCCATCATATCAAAGAAGGCCTTCGCGGTTGGCTCTGGGTCCTCTGGTTGACGCGGTTCCTCCGGTTCTGGAGGTTCCTCCGGTTCCTCCTGTGATGGTGGCGAATCTGGCATGTCGCCAGCACGGAGATCATCTAGCCAGTTTCTAATCCCATCATCTTCATTGCCATTGATCCGCTGCCGCATCACCCTGCCACTCTCGCGCTCGTACTCATCAAAGTTGACTGTCGTCACGAAGTTCGGCATATACCCACGAGAGAAGAGGTGTTTAATCATATCATCCTTTCCCTGACGTGTACGAAACTTGCAACGAGGGCAAGGGCACTGTCCACGAGCGCCTGACTCTGAACCCTTACGCGCTAACTCCTTCACTAACAAATGCGTCTTCCATACCCACTCATCTGTTTTGTCAACCAAACTAGTTCGGCCACTGTACATCCACCCATTATCTGCCATCCTCTGCTGCTTTACTGTGAGCCAAATAATAATAACATGAAATTAAATGCATCATATTTTTATTTTCTTGCATGCAATGTCACCATTTTATTACGGCCAAATTTTATCTTTTACAACATGCAAGGGTTCACATACACTTCTAATAGGTAGGGGCCTATCCCGCCCGAGTACGTGTAGATCGAGTCGTGTCCCATGTTCTACCCCGACCCGAGACGGAATTTCGGCAGCACCTCCCCGCTGTTCTTCAGAATACACGTCTCGAGCTTGTCAAGCCGAGAGGGTGTGCATCCGAAGAACAACAGGGAGGTGCTGCCGAAATTCCGTCTCAGGAAGGGGTAGAACGTGGAACACGACCCGATCTACACGTACTCGGACTGTCCAACAGGACAACCCGGAAGTGTTACGGTTATAAATATGCAAAGATGGACAATCCTGCATATTTATAAATTTGTAACCCTTCCGGATGGGATCTGACTCGGGTTACGCGACTGACTTGGTGATCTAGACCAAAATAAACCTATGCAGCAAGAGAGGCGAAAGATTTATACCCTCGAAGCGTGATCGGTGGCCGGAGAAGGTCGAGGACGTGCTCCGGAAGAGGGCGACAAAACAAAGGGCACCGAGGCGGCCCCTCCTCAGCTGGAGAAGCCGCGACGACTCGCGGGACCGACGGTGCTGGCTGGCGGGAAGCTACGTCATCTAAAAAGTACAAACAATCGAAATATATAAGCAAATATCCCTCCATTTTACCTAATAATTAAACATAAAACAGAATAAACCATAGAACGATGTAACCATATTAGCTAAACATAACACATATAGACAAGTAGCACAATAATACATAGGTAGCATGCATGATAAGTCTAGCAGTACAACAGGTAGCAAGATAAGTCTAGTAGTACGACAGGTAGGATGATAGACATCCTAAACTCGACTCGCGCCGGTGTCAGTGACGTCGTCCAAGCGGTCCCAACAAGAGGACAGGCTGCTGCTAGAGTCCTCGCCCTGCTGCTGCGTGCCGGAGGGGCCGGCCTCGCCCTGCCCGCGCTGCTGCCGGCTCTCGCTGAAGACCTGGTACTGGACCGCCATCACCTGGGGATCAAGGAGGAGATCCTTGACCAAGGGGTCATCCTCCTCGCGCTGGTGGCGCGCCCTGAGCAGCCTCTCTGCCTGTCGGTGCTCCCTCTCCTCGGCCCTCGTCGCGATCCTCATGCCATCTGGCGCTAACAAATGCGCCACGCGCCGCTCATCCTCAAAGTTGAGGATCGCTCTCGCCCCAAAGTGCTGGACCGCCGCGCAGTCGTAGGCGCGGGCCGCCTGCCACGGGCACCTGAAAGTACCAAGCTGGATCTTCCTGTGATCCACTGTGATCTGAGCTGCCCAAGTCGGGATCTTCGTGTGTCTCCGATGAACACCACGAAACCGTCGCTCCGGCTCCGACATGATACTTAGTTAAGCAAAAGCATTTGATACACGGGTTAGTCAAGGAAGCATAGATAAAAGCATTTGACAACATCGATTTCTTACCCTCGAAGCGTGATCGACGGCGAAGATCTTCCGCCGACACCCTCCGTCGACAATCCCCACTCTCACGCTCCACACATACTCCTGCATGAGAAACAAAATAAAGAATGTTAATTGCTACACCAAAATCATTGTAACTATTTGACATATTAAGTTTTAGCAGTATCTTTGGTTAATCAAATTGCCTTCATTCTTTTTTATTATTATTGCCTTATTTAAGTATCATTTCAATCTACCTAAACGACGCTTTCCTAAACATAATCAAATTGCCCGAGGCTGGAATCGACAACAAATGATACCACAACAACGAGCTTAATTTTTTACCATTTTCAGAAACATGTAGAATTAGATTGATTTTGTCAACAAAATACATTTCTAACATCATAATCAATTATACAATTACAAAGGAACACGAGTATAAAATGACTACAAAGAACAAGAAAACTACATGTAAAATAGTGCTACATTTTGACTTAGATTCCTACAAAGAATTTCTAATTCATCTACATTTTGAATAAACCTAATTCATCTACAGACTAATTCATCTACATTTTGAATAAACGCATCTTCGCCGTGGAGGGCTCGGCAGAGGGGCGGCGCCGGCGGCGCACCGTGGAGGGACTCACCGTGGAGGGACTCGCCGTGGAGGGCTCGGCAGAGGGACTCACCGTGGAGGGCTCGGCAGAGGGGCGGCGCCGGCGGCGCACCGGGGCACCACGAGCGGCGCGGGGAGGAGTCGAGGAGGCAGGAGGGCCGGCGACGGAGCGGCAGGAGGCACCACGAGCGGCGCGGGGAGGAGGGCCGGCGACGGAGCGGCAGGAGGCGACGGAGCTTGGCACGGCGCGAGAGATGTGCAGCGCGTGGCTGGGTGGATAAGGTGGAGAGATGGGCGGTGCGGGGCGGTAGGATATTTGTGGCTGGGTAAGGTGGACCTACGCCGACGGCAATGCCGTCGGCGTTCTCTTTTTCCTTTTTTTAATATTATTTAATTTTAATATTGTAAATCATTAGAATTTATTACATTATAAATTTGTAGAGTTTTATTATAATTTATTTTATTATATCGTATGACCACACGCAAATTTTTAAGTGATTCCGACACTTTAGCTATCCAGTTTTATTGCGCCCGGACTCCGGTAGGACCCGCATATCTACCCCCGAGCTTGGACATTTTACAGCACACAACACACTTGTATACATATGGTATGGCACAACCTTGGTTCCGGCGGGGTTCCGACGCTCCGGTGCCCCGCTTCGGCGAAACCCTGAATCCGCTGGGAAAACCCTAACGTTTTCGTCTACCCCCATAGACGTGCGTCGAAAGGGGGTAGGCCAGTGGACTTTTTTGCTTGGTTGTGTTAGGTTAGGCCATAGGAAGGTGAGAAACCAAAGTCTACCCCAAATCAACACAAGATTCCATCCGGTTCTCCCGAAACGGGAGTTTTCACCTCCAAGTGCAGAAACTCACTAGAGAGAAAGTGAAGCCGGTCACACCCCGGAGTAGGATATTGCACATTTACAACACACAACACACTTGTATACATATGGTATGGCACAACCTAGGTTTTGGTGGGGTTCTGACGCTCCGATGCACCGCTTCGCGCACTAAGAGGTGGACGAGTGCGAAGCCAGGAAGAGCAAGGAGGAAGAAGAGAAGAAAAGGAAGGAGAGACTGACAGGTGGACCCTGGTCCCACATGCCAGTGAGTAAGCAGACAATCCCCGTGTTCTTATATCCTTTATTCTAAATCGTATCCCTCGTTTTCCCAGTTTCCTCTGCAAAAGAAAAACCCCTCTGGGTAACCCAATCTCCACTGTATCTTCGAGCCAGTTATTGGTGGTACAGATATTTTGGTATAAAAGAACCCCTGCTTTTCCCCAAAAACCCGTGCCCTCGTACTCTCCTGTAACCCCCGGGCAAATCTCGAGGACGAGATTTATTTTAAGGGGGAAGGATCTGTAACATCCCAAATTCTGGAAACCAGATTAACTTAGTGTTACCAGACCCCAAATTTCAGAACCAACAAAAACTTTTGAAATGTTTTGCTAATGATTGTGTTTTCCTTCCCGTTGCTATGCTTGGACTGGTGTGACTTGTTGTTTGGGTTGTTTGACTAGCAAATCCAAGACCCAACCAATATAAAAATATATTCAACTTGGTGATCATGTCATAACAAGAACAAAATATTCCATATATCTTCTCTACTCTTATTTGGACCAACTTATTTTCGAAGGATGTTTTGTGTACCCACAACCAAAATACTTATTCCTGAAAACAAAAGTATTTCCAAAATTATGTGTTCCCAAAAGTATGGAGATCTATATCTTGATGTTTCCCTTGTGTTGGCAGCTCTTATTCAACTCATATCTTCATTTCCTTGGAAAACAACAAAGGTGGGAATTATGTGGCCCATATATTTTAGCAACCCTCTTTGGAAAAAAATAGCAAAATAGGGAATTGAGTTTTTCCCACCTTACTCCTGTCAGGGTGACACTGGGTCACCACCCCACCACTTATCTGAGTGATAAAAACTTGGTTGAAAACTTATAACTGGTTGTCTAGTGTTGGTTGTTAATTCCTGCCAAATTGATTTCTTGTGTTGATTATTTGCTAAATAAGAACCTGAAGAAAGAAAAGAAATCAAAATAAAAAGATCAACACCTAAAATCATGAGTATCATCAACACATAAAACCATGGTGACAAATGTCACAAAATTCTCCAAAAGAGAATTGATATTATCTTTCTAACCAAATTCAGTGGAGTGACATAAGAATCACTCCCACTTTGCTATTACATTCTTTTCCCTCTCCAAAAACATTTCTAAAAATCTTGAATTTAAATTTCATTTCTTTCTTTATTCTCTCAAAACCACAAAATGTGCTATGTTGCACATATCCAATAAATTCTAGCGTCATACCAAAAATCCCTACTCTATACCTATGAATCAAATATGGAATTAAATTCAAGAAAATTTAATTTAATTTTCATTGAGACGATTCATCGAGCACGTGGTGGGCACTGCCCGTGTTCGTCCTCAACTCCACGAAACCGAAATCAAATCGATTGATTTGGTGGATCCCTGCATCCCCTTGCTTGCTCCACACTCTCCCCTCACTCCCCTCGATCACCAGAGCAAGTTGGAAGCGTGCCACTTTGGTTGTTTTGCTCGTGGCCGCCGCTGTCCGCACGCCACCGTGCTGTCCACCCCTGGCCGTCGACGAAATCGTGCGGAGGAGGCACCCCGCTGGCCCAGCCCTGCACCCTTGCGTCCTCTCACCCTCACCGCACCCGTCTGGACGGAGGTGACCACGCCCTGATGCCCTGAGGAGCCGTGCGCCAGCCGCCATGTCAACGCTCGCCAAGCTCTGGCCGCACGTGGACGCCGACGCCGTTCCTCTTCTCCACGCCACCCCAGCTCGCGTGGCTCGTCGCAGACGCACCTCTGCCACCCAGCAACCTCAGGGACACGTCCCCGTCGGCCCTCGTGGCCTGCAGCAGCCCCAGTCGATCCGTCCACTCCGCGGACGCGCCATGGACGCCGTGCCGTGTCGAGCTCGCTCTCGCAGCCGCGCGTGCACCCCTCTACCCCTACGCCCTAGCTAGACACCCTACGGTCGTCGCCGTGCAGCACCGCCATCAATGGCGTGCTTTCCCCCTTCCCAGACCTCTCCTACGCTCAGCCCACCGCACGCCGTGGTTCGGCTATAAAACGACCACCGCACCCGTGCCTCCACACCTCACCACCGCCCATTCCAGCACGCCTCCCTCACTCTCCACCCCTCAGTGCACCGCTAGGAGAGCGGTGACACTGCCCCGCAAGCCCAGGCCGCCTCGAGCGTCCTCGATTTCTCGCCGGAGTCGAGGAAGAGGTCGAGCACGGACAGGTCGTTGCTCGCTTCCCCTCTCCCCTCTCTGGCCCATCCTAGCATCACCATTACCCTCGCACTTACCCGCCGCCGTTTCCCCGTGTTTCGTGCACAGACAAGGCGCAGAAGGATCGCCGGAGTTGCAGCACGGCCGCGGAGGAGGAGTTGCTTGTCGCCGCCGCCTGAAGCTCTCCCAGCAAGCACAACTCATCCCAGAGAGTTCCCCACGATCCCCGCCGTCGATCCACCTCTTTCCACAGCCTCCCGAGCCCTAGGTGAGCTTCCCCGTGCATCTCGCCGTCGCCGGAGCCGCGGCGCCGCCCGCCTGAGGTCGTCGATGACCGCGAGCTCCAGGCGCCGTTCGATTAGAAATCGACGGTAGCGTACCGGTTCGCGTAATTAGTCGCTGACTGGTGGACCCCACCCGTCAGCGTTTTAAATTTAAAACGCGCGCGGAACGTTTCCGTTGAGTCGCTGACGGGCGGACCCCACCCGTCAGGGATTTCAACTTTTCCAGCGTTTTAGAATTTCCAAATTCAACTGCTTTTCAGTACTGGATCTAGATTGGAAATTCAATAACTTGAGTTCTAGGAGTCCAAATAAATCAAACCCAACTGTTCTGGAAAGCCTATAAAATTATTTAACTCACCCAAGTGGTCTCATCTCATTTAATTAAATAATAAAAGTGCACTAATAAAAATGCTCCAGAAGGTTTAAAACACCAAACCATTTGTTTCTGGAGTTATATTAATCCAATTGACTTGAAACCAATTTTGGTAGACTTGCTTTAGGATCTTTTAGCTCCCCAATTTTTGGTAGAATTAATTGGGTAGTGTAAAATCCTTAGCCCTTGGTTGAACTTCAGTGCACCCTTCTGCACTAAAACAATTAGTGTGAACTGTTGGTAGATCCAATTGGTCTAAAACCAATTTTGTTAGGTCACACTCAACCAAGGTTAGATACCCCAAAAAGGATTTAATTTTTGGAGCAACCAAATTTGTTTGGTAGCTAAAACTTGTTTAAAACCCTTCTGAACTAAAACAGATGTGTAGGGAGTTTTGTAACTCCAAATGATCCCAAACCAATTGGGTGATCTTCTACACACCAGTAGCTATCCATAGAATTTTAGTTTGAATTTTTGTGACAAACATAGATTAAATGGTGAATTAATTAGTGTACAACTAGTTTCTGCCTTAGTTTGAAATTAATTAAATAAAGTTTAATTCAATCAATTTGAAACCACCTTGTGTTGCTTGATGTGTGCAGTAGCTATGTGTCGCAATTGTGATGTTGTGATGATGCTTGAGTTAGTATAGTAATTGTTTGTATCGCTTGTTTGACGTTAGATGAAAACGCTGCCGGAGTCTTCGAGGAAGGGGAGTACTTTGATCAGCAGGAACAAGACCCCGAGAACTTTGCTGAGCAAGGCAAGCTACTTCACTGAGCTTGCATCTATATACCTCTATTTTGATTTACCTGTTTTACTATAAGTAGCATAAATGAATTATGTGGTGTTTGCCACGAAAGCTATGATTTTGAAAACCCCTTTTCCAAATTACAAGTATTTTATTAAGACACCCGATATAGAGGTGTCAGTGGTATACAATGATTTCGAAAGGAATTTGTTTACTCCAAAACCTTCTGTGAAAAATCTTTTTGGTGGGATTACGAACCACCCAAGTTTTGGTTAAAAGTATTTTGCTAAGAAAATTGGAAATGATCGTGAAAACCTTTTCAAAAAGTTTATGAAAAACTATTTTGTCACTCTATGTAGAGATATCAGTTGTTTATATAAAATTATAGGATGGGAAAAACATTGTTTATTCAAAACTCCTTTGAAAATCCCTGGATGAATTATGGTATACCGGGATGTCGGTATGGAAGTGGAGAAGTGAAGTGTGGTGATGTTTATGGAAAATGCACATTGTGTCTTTGTACCATGACTACCAGCCGATAACCTGTGCGACCACATTTACCCACATATGGGCAAGGGCGTAGTCATATAATTTGCTCGTGTTAGTACTGGATACCTCAATAACGAGGATGACCTCGTTCCATGAGGGGATGGTCTGAGGACCTACCCCCTGACCTGGGTCCTCTTCATTGAAGTCTACCGGAAGCCGGTATGAACATGTCGGAGGAAGAGGATTGAAGGGCTCCCTTGGGTCCGCCGGACAGAACTACGAGTCCTCACACTTAGTTTCTGAGGATTTGAGTGTCGATGGAAAGTGTCGTAAAGGCAGGGTCCTATACTAGCATGAGCAAAGGACAGACTATGGCCGGGAACTCAACTTCGCATACCTCTGGTATGGCGGGACGTGGCTGACACGATGAGTGACCGGATGGGTGTGGGAAAAGCGTGCTACCTCTGCAGAGGGTAAAACTATTCGAATAGCCGAGTCCTCGGATATGGACAGTTGGGAGGCTGTCCCAAGACCATGTGCAAGTTTTACAAAGTTTTGAGTTTGAAAGGAAAATGAGGTAGAGATTGTTTTATGCAACTGTACCAATGAGTTGGTATGAGGTTGCTGGAAAATGAGTGACCCTGAAGGGGCTATGTTCGGAAAAGGAGAAGTTTTGGAGAGAGGGACAAGATGGTGATCTTCGAGGAAAAGTTTTAAAAGAGATTTCTTGCCTTTTTAAACAAAGGTTTATTTTCGAGAAAAATGTTTAAAAAGACTTCTTACCTTTTTCAACAAAGATAGCGAGAAAACGACTTTCCAAAAATGTTTTACCTTCAACAAGATTAAAAATCTACTCTTCCCTTTTTCAGTAAAGGTATAGAGATGTTTTGTTCTAAAAATAAAGGTATTATGAAGGATTATCAAAACTAGTGCATGCTCAAGTTGGGGTAGTTTGCGAGTACAATCAAATGTACTCATATTGGTTTCGTCCCTGGCTATTGTCTTAGCCAGATTTCAGAAAGGAGCAGTTTTGGAGACGAGGAGTTCACTGACGTCTTTGCGAACTAGGGCACTTCCCAGTCAGCTGCCTGTAGGGTTACGGCGAATGACTTGGGCTCCACGTTGATTGGTGATTCCGCTGCAAGTTCCTGTTGAAGCTTATGACTTCAATCACGTAAGTACATTTATTCGGTATTTGTGGGTGTTCTGTGATACCAACTCTAGTTATGTGCAACAACACACTGATCATGGGATTGTTGCAGGAAGCATAACGAGTATCTCGGATAATTAATCCGGGGTCCTCACAGACTTGGTATCAGAGCCATCCTGATTGTAACAGACCTTAGTTAGCATGGACGTTAGTTATGAAGGAAAATATTTTGCTAAAAATATATTAATACCAAAAATATATCTTTATCTAGGGAAGTCCAAAAATGACTCCCACTCTTCTCAATCTTCTCAAATATTTCCGAGTCTTACCCTTCTATTTTAAGATTTTTCAAGAATTTTTCTACTCTCTTGTACCTGTTCAAAATACTTGATGATGAACCCAAAGGAGGCCTAATTAGCTAACACCTACGAGAAGAAGCCCCCATTTTGAAGATTCAACATTCAAGGTGGTTGATCTACAAATGCCAATCTCATCGATATCAACAAAGCAAGAGACTTCTGAAGACTTTCATTCAACGTCAACCATTCTACTCCAGTGGCAACCCCAATCCCAAGTATTCCAGCTGAAGCCCGAGGTGATGAAATGGAGACTTCGTCAACTAATTATAACCAAGGCCCCTAGGGAACTTTAGTATACTACCCACTATCACGAGTATTAGGCGTACACCGATACTACATATACCTTGTGTGTTTATTGTTTGTTTGTGACGTTCCCCTACAGTGAGTCAACGGATTTGACCCATCCCTGCCTAACCGGCATGGCCAGGCATCAGTTCACAGTAGAGTACAGTAAGACTTGTCCCCACTACCTGAGAGACGCTCACCAGGTTCTTCCAATAAAAAGGAGCCGACACAACCTAGCCTATATAAGGTCCCGTTCCATCTGCCATCTATATCCACCCTCACTCACCGTCCATAGCAACCCAACTCTCCTGAGGCAGGAATCCCGTGTTCTTATCCTTTCTCCCGAGCCTAAGCCACCCAATGGCAAACCCCAGGGTCATTCTGGAAACCACTGCCGAAGATCATGGCGGGTTTCCACTGATGCTTTGGAAGGCCGTCTGCCATATTCTTGCTAACCCTGCTCGCCCCCGATATGTGGTGTTAGAGAACTCCCTCCCGCTTGCTGGGCGTGAATTCCAAGTCGACGTGCACATCAACTCGTGTCCGTTGGGCACAAGTCAGGCCTATTTGATCCATGGTAGGAGCATGCCTACTCTAGATCAAGCCCTCCAGGTAGCAGCCTGGGAAGGCCTTGTCCGTCTCCGGTATGCAGAACCGGCGATGGCGCAGAGTCGAGCTTTCCAACTTCTTCCCGTCACTCCTCCGCTTGGAGTGGAGCCGGCTCAAATTCCCATCGGTAGGGAAGTCGACCCTGCCGTAATCACCCTGGTTACTTACGGAGCCTCAATGACAAGATTTTTCCACTCCCTGATGGCGGAACTCATAATTACAAGGCGCCACCTTGGTCGAGCCCACCTGGAACTAAGTCGAGCAAGGAACCTACCCACCTCCCACCGTGGGCAAGCTCAGGAAGCAAGACAGTCGATCCTAGATGAATTGCTGGACCATAGTGTTGATGCATCTGTGACGCAAGCCCTAGCCCGAGTTCAGCAGCCACCCCAGGAGCAAGGTGTAGTC
Source organism: Poa pratensis (assembly GCA_947311845.1). Lineage (NCBI taxonomy): Eukaryota > Viridiplantae > Streptophyta > Magnoliopsida > Poales > Poaceae > Poa > Poa pratensis. Next base: position 5,573,325 of record CAMZMU010000063.1, read on the forward strand.
TCCGAAGGCGTGTCTGTAGTTCCCTACCCCGTGGAAGATGGAGATGTGGACACCACTCTTTGTCTCGGCCGCGCTTCACCGACTCCTAGAACCTCTCAGGCAGAATAGACCCCAAGTTCAGTCAGCCTGACCAGCGCTTGTATGTTTGTGCGTATGGAGCAACCAAGTTGTTAGCCTGTTGTTTATTTGTTGTTTGTTTTCTCGTGTTTCTTGTAATGCAAAGTTGTTGTCTGTTCCCCGGTTGATGTCAAATCAGCCCGAAATAAAAACTTGGTGTTCTTATCATCTTGTTAACCACTTGGTTGACACCTGATGGAATGTCATGCTCTTTCTTCAGTTAAAGATTTTAAAAGAAACAACAGATCACTTAAACCAGGAACCGTATATGTGACCCCAGACGCATATACCCCCCCCCCCCCCCCCCCTGTGAATTAATGCAAACTTTGAATGGGACTATTTTGTAGTATGCAAATTATTTTGTATGGTCTCCTACATGCCTTCTTCGCAAGGTTCCTCACCCAATATGAACCTTGTGTGCTTCGCATGTTACAGAAAGGGCCTGAGCCCTCCACGAGATATAACTCTCACAAGCCGTAGAATGCTTGCTGAGTGTCAATGCTCGCTGGAACACAGAAGAATTTCTTGTAGGGTGTGTTTTAGTTGTCGTGTTCAGCCTATATGGTTGAAATGTGTGCTGCCACTGCAAATGATTGAGACCATATAATGCAGTGTTATTTTCCCTTAAAATATATATATTTCTCACCAAAGCAAGGTTACTCTAGTACCTCTGCATCCTATCTGTGCTGCAAGACCAGAGTCATGACAACCCAGAAGATTTCGACAATGCAAATCTTGTCCCAGGTCATCAGCAAAGACAAGATCAATACAACTACGGAGTGCAGTACAGAAGCGAGAATTTCAGAAAAACAAACAGAGGATACAGACTCTACTCCTACAAAGAACACTGCCAGTACTCAGAAACGGCACCCCAGAGATTCCTACTCCCTCTCGAGCTCCATGACGCCACCAGAGGATGAGCCTGGCTCACTCAGAGCCGAGTCGCGCGCCGCCCGACGGCGGCAGACGGCTCGAGCGGCCTGCTCACCTCCAGCCGGAAGATCTGCCACCTCCTCCACCGGCGCTGCAACTTGCCCCTCCACCGCCACAAGCCCCTCCGCCGCATCTGGCTCCTCCGGCGCAGCAGGCGCCACTGTCGCAGCACCAGCCCCCGCGCCAGACCGCCAATGGCACAAGGCCACGGCTAGGAGCACCACTACCGCGAACAGCAGGCTGAACACCGTCGAAATCAAGAACACGAAGAGCACGAAGACGAAGCAGCCCTCGAGGAAGCCCGCATCCTCCATCGCATCAATGTAGGCTCTGAAGAAATCAGTAGTGAAGCCCATGGTGACGACGCGGTAGGAGAAATGTTTCGGAGGCTGCTAGTTTATAAACCGAGCTCGGATGCCGCTCCTCGACACCGCTTTGCGAGGGAAAGAAGAGGAATCCCGAGCAGTACTCGCCTTAATGGCGTGAAACCATCTAGGCGTCGTGTCCCAAAGCCGTGTCTGCCGCTGCATCGACGGACCGCACGCGCAGCAGTACCGCAGGAGAGTGCTTCGCGCACTAAGAGGTGGACGAGTGCGAAGCCAGGAAGAGCAAGGAGGAAGAAGAGAAGAAAAGGAAGGAGAGACTGACAGGTGGACCCTGGTCCCACATGCCAGTGAGTAAGCAGACAATCCCCGTGTTCTTATATCCTTTATTCTAAATCGTATCCCTCGTTTTCCCAGTTTCCTCTGCAAAAGAAAAACCCCTCTGGGTAACCCAATCTCCACTGTATCTTCGAGCCAGTTATTGGTGGTACAGATATTTTGGTATAAAAGAACCCCTGCTTTTCCCCAAAAACCCGTGCCCTCGTACTCTCCTGTAACCCCCGGGCAAATCTCGAGGACGAGATTTATTTTAAGGGGGGAAGGATCTGTAACATCCCAAATTCTGGAAACCAGATTAACTTAGTGTTACCAGACCCCAAATTTCAGAACCAACAAAAACTTTTGAAATGTTTTGCTAATGATTGTGTTTTCCTTCCCGTTGCTATGCTTGGACTGGTGTGACTTGTTGTTTGGGTTGTTTGACTAGCAAATCCAAGACCCAACCAATATAAAAATATATTCAACTTGGTGATCATGTCATAACAAGAACAAAATATTCCATATATCTTCTCTACTCTTATTTGGACCAACTTATTTTCGAAGGATGTTTGTGTACCCACAACCAAAATACTTATTCCTGAAAACAAAAGTATTTCCAAAATTATGTGTTCCCAAAAGTATGGAGATCTATATCTTGATGTTTCCCTTGTGTTGGCAGCTCTTATTCAACTCATATCTTCATTTCCTTGGAAAACAACAAAGGTGGGAATTATGTGGCCCATATATTTTAGCAACCCTCTTTGGAAAAAAATAGCAAAATAGGGAATTGAGTTTTTCCCACCTTACTCCTGTCAGGGTGACACTGGGTCACCACCCCACCACTTATCTGAGTGATAAAAACTTGGTTGAAAACTTATAACTGGTTGTCTAGTGTTGGTTGTTAATTCCTGCCAAATTGATTTCTTGTGTTGATTATTTGCTAAATAAGAACCTGAAGAAAGAAAAGAAATCAAAATAAAAAGATCAACACCTAAAATCATGAGTATCATCAACACATAAAACCATGGTGACAAATGTCACAAAATTCTCCAAAAGAGAATTGATATTATCTTTCTAACCAAATTCAGTGGAGTGACATAAGAATCACTCCCACTTTGCTATTACATTCTTTTCCCTCTCCAAAAACATTTCTAAAAATCTTGAATTTAAATTTCATTTCTTTCTTTATTCTCTCAAAACCACAAAATGTGCTATGTTGCACATATCCAATAAATTCTAGCATCATACCAAAAATCCCTACTCTATACCTATGAATCAAGTATGGAATTAAATTCAAGAAAATTGAATTTAATTTTCATTGAGACGATTCATCGAGCACGTGGTGGGCACTGCCCGTGTTCGTCCTCAACTCCACGAAACCGAAATCAAATCGATTGATTTGGTGGATCCCTGCATCCCCTTGCTTGCTCCACACTCTCCCCTCACTCCCCTCGATCACCAGAGCAAGTTGGAAGCGTGCCACTTTGGTTGTTTTGCTCGTGGCCGCCGCTGTCCGCACGCCACCGTGCTGTCCACCCCTGGCCGTCGACGAAATCGTGCGGAGGAGGCACCCCGCTGGCCCAGCCCTGCACCCTTGCGTCCTCTCACCCTCACCGCACCCGTCTGGACGGAGGTGACCACGCCCTGATGCCCTGAGGAGCCGTGCGCCAGCCGCCATGTCAACGCTCGCCAAGCTCTGGCCGCACGTGGACGCCGACGCCGTTCCTCTTCTCCACGCCACCCCAGCTCACGTGGCTCGTCGCAGACGCACCTCTGCCACCCAGCAACCTCAGGGACACGTCCCCGTCGGCCCTCGTGGCCTGCAGCAGCCCCAGTCGATCCGTCCACTCCGCGGACGCGCCATGGACGCCGTGCCGTGTCGAGCTCGCTCTCGCAGCCGCGCGTGCACCCCTCTACCCCTACGCCCTAGCTAGACACCCTACGGTCGTCGCCGTGCAGCACCGCCATCAATGGCGTGCTTTCCCCCTTCCCAGACCTCTCCTACGCTCAGCCCACCGCACGCCGTGGTTCGGCTATAAAACGACCACCGCACCCGTGCCTCCACACCTCACCACCGCCCATTCCAGCACCCCTCCCTCACTCTCCACCCCTCAGTGCACCGCTAGGAGAGCGGTGACACTGCCCCGCAAGCCCAGGCCGCCTCGAGCGTCCTCGATTTCTCGCCGGAGTCGAGGAAGAGGTCGAGCACGGACAGGTCGTTGCTCGCTTCCCCTCTCCCCTCTCTGGCCCATCCTAGCATCACCATTACCCTCGCACTTACCCGCCGCCGTTTCCCCGTGTTTCGTGCACAGACAAGGCGCAGAAGGATCGCCGGAGTTGCAGCACGGCCGCGGAGGAGGAGTTGCTTGTCGCCGCCGCCTGAAGCTCTCCCAGCAAGCACAACTCATCCCAGAGAGTTCCCCACGATCCCCGCCGTCGATCCACCTCTTTCCACAGCCTCCCGAGCCCTAGGTGAGCTTCCCCGTGCATCTCGCCGTCGCCGGAGCCGCGGCGCCGCCCGCCTGAGGTCGTCGATGACCGCGAGCTCCAGGCGCCGTTCGATTAGAAATCGACGGTAGCGTACCGGTTCGCGTAATTAGTCGCTGACTGGTGGACCCCACCCGTCAGCGTTTTAAATTTAAAACGCGCGCGCGGAACGTTTCCGTTGAGTCGCTGACGGGCGGACCCCACCCGTCAGGGATTTCAACTTTTCCAGCGTTTTAGAATTTCCAAATTCAACTGCTTTTCAGTACTGGATCTAGATTGGAAATTCAATAACTTGAGTTCTAGGAGTCCAAATAAATCAAACCCAACTGTTCTGGAAAGCCTATAAAATTATTTAACTCACCCAAGTGGTCTCATCTCATTTAATTAAATAATAAAAGTGCACTAATAAAAATGCTCCAGAAGGTTTAAAACACCAAACCATTTGTTTCTGGAGTTATATTAATCCAATTGACTTGAAACCAATTTTGGTAGACTTGCTTTAGGATCTTTTAGCTCCCCAATTTTTGGTAGAATTAATTGGGTAGTGTAAAATCCTTAGCCCTTGGTTGAACTTCAGTGCACCCTTCTGCACTAAAACAATTAGTGTGAACTGTTGGTAGATCCAATTGGTCTAAAACCAATTTTGTTAGGTCACACTCAACCAAGGTTAGATACCCCAAAAAGGATTTAATTTTTGGAGCAACCAAATTTGTTTGGTAGCTAAAACTTGTTTAAAACCCTTCTGAACTAAAACAGATGTGTAGGGAGTTTTGTAACTCCAAATGATCCCAAACCAATTGGGTGATCTTCTACACACCAGTAGCTATCCATAGAATTTTAGTTTGAATTTTTGTGACAAACATAGATTAAATGGTGAATTAATTAGTGTACAACTAGTTTCTGCCTTAGTTTGAAATTAATTAAATAAAGTTTAATTCAATCAATTTGAAACCACCTTGTGTTGCTTGATGTGTGCAGTAGCTATGTGTCGCAATTGTGATGTTGTGATGATGCTTGAGTTAGTATAGTAATTGTTTGTATCGCTTGTTTGACGTTAGACGAAAACGCTGCCGGAGTCTTCGAGGAAGGGGAGTACTTTGATCAGCAGGAACAAGACCCCGAGAACTTTGCTGAGCAAGGCAAGCTACTTCACTGAGCTTGCATCTATATACCTCTATTTTGATTTACCTGTTTTACTATAAGTAGCATAAATGAATTATGTGGTGTTTGCCACGAAAGCTATGATTTTGAAAACCCCTTTTCCAAATTACAAGTATTTTATTAAGACACCCGATATAGAGGTGTCAGTGGTATACAATGATTTCGAAAGGAATTTGTTTACTCCAAAACCTTCTGTGAAAAATCTTTTTGGTGGGATTACGAACCACCCAAGTTTTGGTTAAAAGTATTTTGCTAAGAAAATTGGAAATGATCGTGAAAACCTTTTCAAAAAGTTTATGAAAAACTATTTTGTCACTCTATGTAGAGATATCAGTTGTTTATATAAAATTATAGGATGGGAAAAACATTGTTTATTCAAAACTCCTTTGAAAATCCCTGGATGAATTATGGTATACCGGGATGTCGGTATGGAAGTGGAGAAGTGAAGTGTGGTGATGTTTATGGAAAATGCACATTGTGTCTTTGTACCATGACTACCAGCCGATAACCTGTGCGACCACATTTACCCACATATGGGCAAGGGCGTAGTCATATAATTTGCTCGTGTTAGTACTGGATACCTCAATAACGAGGATGACCTCGTTCCATGAGGGGATGGTCTGAGGACCTACCCCCTGACCTGGGTCCTCTTCATTGAAGTCTACCGGAAGCCGGTATGAACATGTCGGATGAAGAGGATTGAAGGGCTCCCTTGGGTCCGCCGGACAGAACTACGAGTCCTCACACTTAGTTTCTGAGGATTTGAGTGTCGATGGAAAGTGTCGTAAAGGCAGGGTCCTATACTAGCATGAGCAAAGGACAGACTATGGCCGGGAACTCAACTTCGCATACCTCTGGTATGGCGGGACGTGGCTGACACGATGAGTGACCGGATGGGTGTGGGAAAAGCGTGCTACCTCTGCAGAGGGTAAAACTATTCGAATAGCCGAGTCCTCGGATATGGACAGTTGGGAGGCTGTCCCAAGACCATGTGCAAGTTTTACAAAGTTTTGAGTTTGAAAGGAAAATGAGGTAGAGATTGTTTTATGCAACTGTACCAATGAGTTGGTATGAGGTTGCTGGAAAATGAGTGACCCTGAAGGGGCTATGTTCGGAAAAGGAGAAGTTTTGGAGAGAGGGACAAGATGGTGATCTTCGAGGAAAAGTTTTAAAAGAGATTTCTTGCCTTTTTAAACAAAGGTTTATTTTCGAGAAAAATGTTTAAAAAGACTTCTTACCTTTTTCAACAAAGATAGCGAGAAAACGACTTTCCAAAAATGTTTTACCTTCAACAAGATTAAAAATCTACTCTTCCCTTTTTCAGTAAAGGTATAGAGATGTTTTGTTCTAAAAATAAAGGTATTATGAAGGATTATCAAAACTAGTGCATGCTCAAGTTGGGGTAGTTTGCGAGTACAATCAAATGTACTCATATTGGTTTCGTCCCTGGCTATTGTCTTAGCCAGATTTCAGAAAGGAGCAGTTTTGGAGACGAGGAGTTCACTGACGTCTTTGCGAACTAGGGCACTTCCCAGTCAGCTGCCTGTAGGGTTACGGCGAATGACTTGGGCTCCACGTTGATTGGTGATTCCGCTGCAAGTTCCTGTTGAAGCTTATGACTTCAATCACGTAAGTACATTTATTCGGTATTTGTGGGTGTTCTGTGATACCAACTCTAGTTATGTGCAACAACACACTGATCATGGGATTGTTGCAGGAAGCATAACGAGTATCTCGGATAATTAATCCGGGGTCCTCACAAAAATCCTAACGTTTTCGTCTACCCCCATAGACGTGCGTCGAAAGGGGGTAGGCCAGTGGACTTTTTTGCTTGGTTGTGTTAGGTTAGGCCATAGGAAGGTGAGAAACCAAAGTCTACCCCAAATCAACACAAGATTCCATCCGGTTCGCCCGAAACGGGAGTTTTCACCTCAAGTGCAGAAACTCACTAGAGAGAAAGTGAGGCCGGTGAAGCCGGTCACACCCCGGAGTAGGATATTGCACATTTACAACACACAACACACTTGTATACATATGGTATGGCACAACCTAGGTTTTGGTGGGGTTCCGACGCTCCGATGCCCCGCTTCGGCGAAACCCCGAATCCGCTATTGTACGGTCGGGTTCCGGAAACTCAAACCGTTATTTTATGCGGGTGGGATACCGATATTGGGAGAGAAATTATAGATCCAATTTATATATAAATTATACCTACTCTAAACCCTACACAAATAAATAAAAAAGGAACAGTATACAAGTACGCCGACGGCAATGCCGTCGGCGTATCAACGCAGTTACACGTCCGTCCCCGATCCGTCACGGTGGGCGTGCGTACGCCGACGGCCTCCTGTACGCCGACGGCGGCCGTCGGCCGCAGATGGCTACGCCGACGGCTTGTTGGTCGTATGCCCTAGCTCGTGCTGTACGTCGACGGCCCCGACATTTGGCCGTCGGCGTACAGGGAGGCCGTCGGCGTAGTGTGGCTTTCCCGTAGTGATACTAGGTAGTAGCTCAAGCCGGCAGGTAGAATTTATGGCGCCTCTCAGTGACGCCGAACCACACGGATGTGGATCGATATGAGGTATGCATGTAATCATGATGTGCGACTTTCGTTGTATTGACTCTTGATAGGGTTTCTTGAGACCAAGCGATGTGATCATTTTTCAGTTTGTTTTGCTATGTAGTTAGTGTTCATGTTAATTAGGCTTCGAGCAGCAGCAGCCGTTTGTAATAGCGTTCTTTTACGAGTATTACTAGTTCACTGGCCGATTCTTTTTACGAGTTAATGTCATTCATCTAAGCCCGCATGCATTTATCGATGCAGAGGCCGGGGCTCGCCCTTTTAGAAAGAAAAAAATGTCTCGTTCTTCTCCGTAGGGAAATTTGACTACCCTGATGATTGCCATCCCTCTAAATAAAGCAGAATAAACTCTTCGGACAAGAGACACACACATACGTGTAAGGCAAAGCCTTAATTTCCAACGACCACGTCAGATCCAGGAGTTATTGTTTCTTGTTGCTTTCAGGAATTTAATCACCGTTTGCATTGACCTGGGCGTACCGCTCGATCGCGATGTGGCAAGAGTCGGGCCTTCTTTGATTCAAAGATCACAAAGTGCAGGGATAGGAATAGGGATAGGAACGGTAAAGGAATGCAACTGCAAAACTATGGATTGGAGATTATAGGAATGCTTCCTTTTGTGGTCGTTTGATATACAGGAAAGGAAATGTAGAGGAATTCTAACATGCTTTGTTAAGCAACTTGATTAGCCTACGTAATAAGTAGGGGCAGCAGCTTTAAGTGGCTTTTGTTGCCTCGTTCCTCTCAAAGGAATGAAAAAATGAGGTCAGACTTCATTGTTTCGTTCCCTTGCATTTTCCTGTGAATCTCGTTGCAAGGGAAAATTTCCCTCAGATTTCCTTTAGTGCATTCCTTTGATTCAAACGGTGCTACAGTACATATTCCTATAGGAATAGGAATCCTACACTTTTCCTACCAAAATCCTGTGAATCAAAGGGGGCCTAAATCAGTGAACAGAAGAAACGTCACCATTTTCATTGACAATGGAAAGAAGATCGATCCATGCACACATATGGCTTACGTTGAGGCCATGTGTACGGCTGGCGTTGTTGAGGCAGACCGGTGAACTATCCATTGCTCGAACCTCGAACTATGCATTCAGAAGGTAGATAACTCAAGGCAGTAGGCCTAATTAATGGCTCATCACCTTGACACAAAACCATGGACAGGGACGCTGTGTGCATCATGTACTGATGTGTGACCTTCGCTGTGCGTGTTGACTCTTGGGGGCCAAGAGATCAGATCATTTTACTGTATGTTCAGCTACCTCTAGGCCCCAAGATGTCACCAGCATGTCTATAATTTTTAGGAACGAGACTAGAAGTTATGAGTAACGTCATGCATTTTCTTTTGCGTGTGAGAACTAGAAAGATCAGTCAATCAAACACAAATTAAGGTATAAAAAACAGTTGCAAATTACAAGTACACAAGTTGCACCAATATGCGCAACTAGTGTATGTTTAAAATACAATATACCAAACAAAGTTTGTAAAACAAAATATACAAGTAAAATAAATCAAATGAATTTGTTTGTTTTGCAGCCGATTGATTAAGAATCAATTTTTTTTCTCATATACAAGTGAAAATCTCCCCCAAATCTAGAATATGCGGTTTTATCCTCGAAGGCCATCCGAAGTTGGGCCCCTCGAGTCGTCTCCTCCAGGCGACTCGTAGGGGCTAACGCAATATAATCAACTTTTTTTTTTAGTTGTATCAACATTTTTCTCATGGTAATTTAACATACACACAATTAGGCTATGAATTCTTTTTATAGTTATTACAACCCAATTTAACATAAGAGGTGTGTTTTGTAGAAAAGAGTAAGAGAAATCTTATTTGGGTAAAACATCCTCTTCTCACAGTTATCTTTTATGTGGTTCTCTACCCCTATCTGAGGCTAATGGTGAGCAATATCGCGTCCCAGGGAATCTGGCATACAAATCAAGGACATATGTACTTGTCATTCATGTTGTCCTTCTTTGCAGGCAAAATTATAAAGTGGGTTATGTAATGGTATAAAACTATGGGCGCTGCTAGGGATCCGACAAATGATCATCCATAAGCACATGTAGGACTAGCAATAGCAGATCAGAACTAAAATTACATTCTTTTCTTTTCGGTATGTATTCTCTTGCCAGTTTCCGTCTAGTACTTCGACTATTACGAGTTGTTTCCAAAAAATAACTCCATGATATGGATGTGATTCCTTTTATCTCTCACTTTTTGATTTGATAGTTTCTTATTTTGCGAAAATTCTATTGAACAAAATTTCGTTTTAAATGATACTAAAATTTGCTTCATATCATCTCACATTTGTTTAATGAGACATAAATTTGTATTATTTGGCTTTATTGACTAGAGAATTGTCTTTATGTGCAACTATTGTTTTTATCTATCAAATTATGTGTCAAATATGGCTGTTCATTTTGTTTCCAATGGAGAAACAAATTTTGCATCGATCGATAAAAGACTTTGCTTCCAGTGAAAGTAAAATTTATTTCCGTCGACCAGAGACATGCTTAGATGGTAAATGCTATTTTATTTTCAATGGTATAGCAGTTTGCTTCCAACCTTTCTCTACTTTTTTGATCTAAAATAAATAATTTTCCAGATATATACTTTTTTCTTTCCTATGCATCTATTATTTATTTTGTCAACTAGTGAATGTGATTTAATTCCAAGTAATATTTGTTTTGATCCAACAAAAAATAATGTCAAATATGAACTTTAATTTGGATTCATCCATGTTTCCATCAATAACATAATTTTCTTCCACTAGTGACAAATGTTTGATTCAAGAATTACCCCATCACATATTTATGATGTATGAGTGATGGGGTCATAATTGTTTTTGGAAACTAAGCACTGCTGTCAAAACAAATGAAAACACTAATGCGAGTGCAATTTATATGAGTAATGAAAGAAGAAGACCATGTAGTGATAGAAGCAAAAGTTAACTAGCAAAAGTTAACTACTGTATCATAGAATAAGTGAATATCATTGAAGCATGATTGTTGGTCGGTGTACCAAATCATGCACAAATTGAAACTAATATGAGAACTAACGGGAGCATGTAACAACCTTGGTAAAAATGTTAAAATATAAGTTTTAATCCTACAACAACATGAATGGCAACGACACGCTTGTTCGGCTGGCAAACATTGAGGGAGGACGGAGGCGAGTATGTTGATGTGATGCAAACGACAACGATGGTGCCTTGGAAGCTGGTGGAACTTCGCTATGCATCATCTTCCTAAAAGCATCCTTACCGAAAAGTATCCTTCGTCGTTAGCATCATTGTGCAGGTTGACTATTCATAGGAAGTTGCTTCCTCCGGTCATCGCTGGAGGTCATGAAGGTCCAATTCTTACTTCGGGTTCATCTGCAAGCGCATCCTCCGGCCCGTTGAAGAAGGAAAATTCACGAGTTGAATCCCGTTAAGTTTTGTTTGCCTGTCTCGCACATTTTCTTAAACTCTGGATCCAGAACTGTTCGCTACACCAAAATACCAGTGCCATTTTTTAATATTGCATTGCCTCTCATATTGGGGAATAATACGAGTTTTGCATCTACATATGGACACATTCCAGTGATGATTTGGATCAGACTTCCGATAATTAGGGTTTTCGTGAAAAACAATAGCACATCCGGTTTGTAATCTATCAAAATTTGCACATATTGCATCGATAAAGACATACTCTTGAGCATCTTGCTAAACTATAGCTTATTTGCACAATTTATTCTCTAATAATAACAAATTAATTACTCTATATGACATGTCCTTTAATTTTAAATTATGTCTTATGGCATTTAATTTTGTAATAACATCATAGTACTTGTTATAAAAATGTGTCTTTGTGGTAACCAACAAATCTTCGTTGTTCATAATAATCGGACAACCGATTATCATTGTTTCAAACATGCCTTCTACTCTATTTCTCGCATAAAAAAGTGAAATGATTAAAAAGTTTGATAATTCTAACATCTGAAAAGGTTAGAACTTGTGCTACCTTTGAAGTGTTTTGAAACTTTGTGGATGTATTAAAATATGTCGAGTTTACAATAGTTGGAAAAGAAATATACACAATGTTACGAATTTGGAGATTTTCTATTTAGGAAGCTTAGTTTTATATAGTGGACATAACACGTATTGCACGTGTAGGTTAGTTGGTCCCAAAAATTGCAAAATAACATATATTTTTCTTGAATGTTCTACATAGCTAGATGAGAAAAATGCAATACAATAGATATTTGACATGAATGCATTCCTAGAATAAATTAGTTGCCATTCATCATTACTTTGTGCATTGCAAATTATACTTAATTGATGAGATCAACTTTTCAATCCTTAATATAACCATTGGATTCACATGTAGTTATTGTTGTGTCCTCTCTGTTCATATATAACACATGGAGCAAATACTGGTCTAACATCACACTAAAAGTGCACATTTTAGAAGGCGAATAGTTCGGCCAGCTAGTGTGTGATCTCAGCCAACCCAGATTTATAAACAATTTAGGCAACCAAGAATTAACAAAAATGGTATAATAAACAATAGCCTGTTCCTAGAACAACAGCGGCAGCAGCACCTCATGTCTTATCCAAGTAGACATGCATGTATGAACTATTTTTTATTTTGTTTGTGGGGGTATGAACTTTTTATCTACAGGTATAATTTCTTTCGAGAGTACATCTACAGGTATAATTTCATATCAACATGATGAATAGAAAAACTATAAATGGAAAACCAGGGTACACACAATCCATTATACAAGACTTTTTATGAATTTTCGATTTTCAAGAGGTCAATTTCCTGAAGGAAGACCAACGATGCAAATGTTAGAATGATAAGACGCCTCCCAGTGGCAGTTGTTGCACTTGAACCTTGACTTAAGGTCACATGAGCTAGCACTTTGCCTTGAGCAGCTCCTTCGCCTCTGTGTAGTGTAGGACAAGTTGGCGGCCGCGTGGGACGATCAACTTCATGCACAGTAGGTTCCACCAACTCGTTGCCTTCCCTGCTGGCCACTGCTGCCGATCGATCGGCTGCGCCTGCGCCACCGTTATTAGTCACTGTCGCCTTCAAATATCTCAGCCGGGACCTTCTCAACTATTTCGAGGGCAGGCAGAGAAACAGGAAAACAAAGATGATCAGTAAACCCAATCTCAAGGTATTGTATGGGTTCAGTGTGCAGCCACCGAAGCAAGATTATAACCCAATCTCAGTTCCATCGATCAATCATGTTCTGGAGTGTAACTGTTATGCTAGCTATACCTGTGAGCTGGCCACACATGCTCGATCGCCTGGAGAAACACACTTCAATTCAGTCTCAATGGCGTACGGGTAGCTGCAACTGTACCTAAGTACTCATGTTGGTACGTCGATTTCCTGTAGCTGTCCATGTTCCATTTGTCCATTGAAAATTAAGTGAGTTTTAGGAGACACTTTCTGATTAGGTCCTGATCGAACAGCTAGCTAACAGACCATTTCCGTTCTATTACTATTGCTACTTCGACGGTCCATTCTTCTTATTATTAATAACTACGTTGATGGTGGTCTGATCTACACAATGGTGCTATCTTACCTAAGACATGACGTCTTAGTGGAAAATATAAGATATTTTTCTCTTTTGTATGAAATTTCTTGTGTTGGTCACACGTTTTCTAGTTTAATTTAGATCATGAATAATATAAGAACACGAAAACATTAATTATTGAAGATAACACTAAGAAAAGGAGAGTGGACTAATGGCTCCCGAGCTACATGGAGCTCATTTAAAAAAAAACCAAATCGGCACTTTTGAGTTTCCAAAAATCGAGAACAAATTCTCCGATGTAGGTAATATCGGGATATATAAGTGTGCAAACTTTTTAAATCGAAATACATTGTACTGTGGGCTGGGTAAAAATGACAAATGGATGGTGAATAGTACAGACTTTCAAAAACTTGAAATTGTTCCCGATTTGTCTTTTTTGTGCAGCCCAAAATATAATGCATTTTGAGTTCAAATTTTGCACGTTTGTAGATCTCAACAGTATCTTCATCCGAGAATTTTTTTTCCGGTTTTTGAAAAATCAGAAGTGTCGCTTTCGATTTTCTTTAAACGAGCTCCATGTAACTCGGGAGTCATTTGCAGTTTTCGCTAAGAAAAACCATTATACGCAACTACTAAACAATTGTTGCAAATAATTTTACTCGCTCTATGTACCCTAAAGCACGAAGGCCAAATATTCCCAATGATCACGTCAGTACGCGGACATGTTCTTGCTTACTGATTTAAGATTTCTAGAATTATTCTCAAGTTTATTTTGGACAGTGAATTAATCCCAAGTTGGGTATGTGAAAACATATATCGATTGCCTGACATATCTTTTAATAATAAAAGGAGGCTTTCATTATTTCAAAATTTCACATCAATATGATACAAGCAAGAGTTACATCTGGATACATGCAGCCATGAAGATATCTTTGTTGCAGCTTACACGAGTAAATAATCTGAATTGGAGGGGAAACTTATTTTTGTTAAGCACAACTTTATTCATGCATAGCCAAAATCCTAATATAGGTTTGTCCATACAACGAGAATGTGCATCATAAATTTTGAAGGAACTCCCCGTAGCCCGTTTTAGCAACACTGTAGGAACTCACATGGCTATATCACGCGGTTGCTCCATGAACATAGATGTTTCCTTTTGTTGGCACACATATACATTGCTAACGTTGTCGTGCCCAGTGAGATGTATTGCACAAACAGAAACCGTGCAAAGCTAGATAAATCAGACACCGAACCATGGATATATAAGTTGTCGGAAATGATCGTCTCTAGATGAGAACTTTTAAAATTGTATATTAATTGCATATTTAATCTTATAATAACCACATATTAGTTACTATTAGTAACACCATGTTTTAAATTTTTCTTAGTCATATATTTAATCTCTTCCAACATCATAGTACCTATGCAGAGGCCAGGTGTAATGCTATTTTTGTACATATTTAATCTTATAATAACCACATATTAGTTTCTTGAAAAAATATCCTAGTACTTAGAAGAAATGCAAATTTTGTAAGAACTATCTAATCTTATATTTCCATTATAGTCGAATCAATGTTTGTTATTTTTTTCTAGGACAAAAATCCAAGCCCTTTGTCAACCATCTTTATCAATTCTATGAGCTAATATTTAGTTTTTTTATAGCTTATTACTATTTGTGGATGTTGTATTACTGTTATAATATTATTGTGAAGTGCCAAGATCACAATATTTCAAAACAAAACTGTATAAAGTTATGATCCTCTTGTGATGCCATATATAGGGCAAGTAGTTTATATAGTTTTACAATGAGCATTACATGGGTGTCTACGATAGGTGACTTACCAAAGTAAATATTTACTGCCAGTGCTCTAGAATAAAGTACTTTACCTTATCCCACAAAAATAATTACTTTAAGTTTCATATGTTCCGATAGTGCATGCATATTCTATAGATGAGATCTTTATCATATGTTTAGCTAGCTGGTTGTTCTTAGTAACAATTTGGATTTCCAATTCGCAAGTTGTTCAAAATGATTTTATATCTATGTTTCTAAGCCTTTGGATCAACAACCCATCTTAGGGCCTGTTTGGGAGTTCACCTTTTCTGTATATTTGGATCGAGATAGTAAAATTTCAAAAAATTCCATTGTTTTGAATACGTAAAGGTGTTTGGCTACACTAAATACCATGATTTTGAAATCATGGTATTCCACAAACTGAGGTATTTTTACAGAGTAAAGAAACAGTTCTCAATCACTTTTTTTTTCAAAAATATATGGTTCTATGAAAACTATAGTATCTCTTGCCTACGCATTGAAGTGTCGTGGTTCTACAAAACTTTGATTTTACAAAAACCAAGCAGCCAAGCATAACCTTATTATTTCATATATGAGATGAATTAAAAGTACAATAACACTGAACTAGAAATATAAACTTTGAACGGTGAGATTAGACAAAAAAACTATAAATTTGGGTATTTTATGAAAAGAGGACGATCCCAGCCTCTGGGTTGATTGATGCATCCAGATTTGCAAGCCTTAGTAAATCCCTTTTTGATTTTCAAATACATGTCATTTTTTCCTACAAATTCAAGGCAATGAGATCAAGTCTGTTTCTATAACAACACGCATGTATAATCGAGAAATCTAGAACTCTAGGTGCATCTATATGCCACATAAACATTTACAATTGTACATCATCAACAAGATGAACGAAACAATTATGAATCAAAAAATAGAAAACCACCATAATCCCTTACTCAAAAGAGTTATTTGTACGATTTTTCAGTCCTAGTAAGAAAACCAATGAATTTCTTGAGTTGAGCATATGAATGCACACTGTAAAGATGAATAGACATTTGTAAGAAGAAATAAAATTCACTACATCCATCAATATTAAAGTTTGCTGACAAACTTTGAATATAAGTAGTCAATTTTGTTAACATAACCATACATCCAAGGTTAGAACCCACGCGACATTAAGCTAATTAATGGTTTAATATATTAGTATATGGAAAATATTGTCATGAGCATTTAAATTTGGGTTCTTTCTTCGTCCTATCTCCTTATCTTGAGATCATCCTGTTTAGCTCTATCTAGGGAAGCCTCTCATGTTAAGATCAATAGTTAGATCTATCTATTTTGCAAAGACTTCTCCAATTTCCTCTTGTTTCTCCAACCACGTGGTTCTTTACTCGCTTGGAGGTCAATGGAGAGTCATCGCACGGGTTATAGACATGTCGTGAAAAAAGGCGAGTCACCATTTAGGGCTTAGATATGTTCTTTAGTGATGACTGATGACACACTCTTGTTTCGATGAAGTTATCATGCATATCGATGTAATGTTGAATAATGCCTACCGATGGAATGTTAAATAATATTGTCATATTAATTTTCATTTTACGAATCATTTTATGGAATGTTTTATTGATTATTTAATCTCCTAATAACAACATGCTTCAAATATAAGTGTGAATTGAGTGACAACCATCCATCTTTGAATTATAAAAATAAAATATTAACACTAAAGTTATTTGGTAAATTTCTCAACCAGGTTCATCAATTCTAAGAGCAAGAAGTTTGATCTTGCGTTAGCCTGAGATTCATCTGAAATTCGATGGATCTCACATTTTGTCAACAATATTATTAAGAATGTGCCAAGTTAACAATATGTTTAAAAATAAAGCTTAAAAGGGATGCAGATTTTGTACCACTATATTATATGGGACATAATTTATATTGTGGACACAAGGCTCATTGAACGTTTAGGTTTGCTAGGTTTAAAAAAACTGCAAGACGATAGCTATTTGTGGGGAATGTCTAGGATAAATTGCTTCTATTATTGCATTGACATGAGAAAATGGAAGACACTTCATATATAGCCTATGGGCTAAAAATTGGACTAACTTCACACAAAAACTGTGTGGTTTAAACAGTGAAATGTTTTGCCGAAGTATGTTTCAAAAAAAATTAGGCAACCGAGAATAGCAAAAAAAGGGTAATAAACAATGGTCAGTGTCAGAAATTGGACAAAGTGACTCTCCTTTACTTCTGTCCATCCTTTTATCGTTCTCCCAAGCTCAAGCAACTGCCATCAAGAATTTCATATATGCATACACCAATGCCCTTGTTGATTTTTGATCTACATATCCGGTTTTATAGTTTTTGTTTCCTACCACTGGAACAACAACACTTCATGTACGAACTAACTATTTTTACAAGTATATAAATTCGTATCAGCAGGACGAACGGACAGAAAACTGTGCACGAAAAAGGAAAAAAAAATACCACCATACACATCATCGCTGAATAAAAAATAGTTTTTATGAGCTTCTAGTTCTGAAGAAATCAATTTTTCTGAAGGTAAAAAACCCATGTCGCAGAGGTTAGAACGGGAGGACGCCTCCCCCGCCCTGCAGGTCGTTGACCCATCCGAACTTCTCCGTGTACGGATTTACCATGGTCGCCGGCGGGTAGTCGTCGATGCAGTCTTCCCAGGCACCGCGTCGTCGAGGTCCTTGCTCACCTCCCAGTAGCAGCTGTTGCACTTGAATCCTGAGCCGAAGGTGACCATGAGCACCCTGTCCCCTGCCTTGAGCCGCCGCTTGGCCTCCATGTAGGACAGCACGTACCACAGGCTGCTCGCCGACGTGTTCCCCCACCGGTGCAGCGTCATGGTCGCCGGCTCCACGTCGTAGCTGCTGAGGCCCAGGTTCTTTTTCACCGCCTCGATCACCGCCGTCCCGCCGGGGTGGAGGCAGAAGTGGTCGACCCCTGTCTTGAAGTTGATCTTGGGGCCCTCGAACTTGAGCTTCCGACGAAGGAGCTTGCGGGCCAGGAGGCGCACGGTGAAGCGCGCGAGCTCGGCGGCGGGCAGGATGCGCGGGGCGAGGCGCTGGAGGTTCTCGCTGAAGGCGCGCACGGCGGCCTTGGGGAGGTTCTTGCTGAGGCAGACCCCGAGGCGACCGTCGGCGTCCTCGCGGTGCACGGCGCAAGCGTGCGCGTCGTCGTAGGCGCCGATGTGCGCGCGCACGAGGCACTTGAGCTCCATCTTGGCCCGGGATCTGTAAGCCGGATCGTTCGTGAGCAGTGCGGCGGCGCCGCCGCAGCGGAAGAGGCAGTTGCCGAGCATCATGGACTTGTCGGTGCCGTTGTACCAGTTGGGCGCGATGGACTCTGAGGTGACGACGAGCGCCATGGTGCGCGGGCGGGTGAGCATGACGCGGCGTGCGAGGTCGACGGAGATGAGCCCGGCGCTGCAGCCCATTCCGGAGAGGTTGTACGCCATGACGTCCTCCCGCATCCCGAACCGGCTGACTATCCTGGCGGCCAGCGACGGCTCCGGCGAGAAGGAGCCGACATTGAGCACGAGCAGGTCGACGTCGCGCGGGGAGATTCCCGTCTTGGCGAGGACGCCCCGGACGGCGTCGTCGAAGAAGGCGTCCATCTCGTCCAGCGCGTCGTCGTGGGTGGCGCACTCCTCGCGGCCGTCGAGGACGTTGCGCGGGGAGTAGGTGTGCTCGCCGATGCCGGAGTTGACGATGACCTTGAGGAGGAAGCTGTAGTCCGGGAGTCCGAGGCGCTTGTTGCGCTCGATGACGGCGCCGGCCATCTCCGTGGTGACCTTGCGGTCCTCGGAGGGCTTGTGGCACGCGTAGTCGAGCAGGTAGCACCGCTCGCGGCGGCGCCGCGCCAGGGCCTGCCACGCCAGGTACGCCGCCGCGTGCGCCAGGAGCAGCACCGTGAGCAATGGCAGCAGCTCCATGGTCGGCGAGATCGGTGTGGCGAGCGGCGAGCGTGCGTGGGTGTGGGTTGGCGTGACGGCCTGGGTGGTGGCGAGTGGTGATATATAGCCAGGACGAGGACGAACACGCGGTTGGTGGTGCGAGACGCTGTATGTATGTACGTGGGCGTAGACGCACGCAAGCGATGAGGCTCAACTACACCGGTGGTGGTGGTGGTGGGGTGGCGAACATGGCCGTCTCGCGGCGGTGAGGTGGGGTTTAATGCGATCCGGCCGGCCGGTCAGCTCGATCTGGCGCGCCTCCGGTGGGGCGGCCAACGCCCAACCAACTCCATCCGGCCGACGATCGAGGCAAAGCTACGATGTTTAGGCCTGTCATTTCACGCCGCGGGCGTTCCGTCAGGCCAGCCAGCCAATGGGTGACTGAGAAACAGGATATGTCGTCGGGGCCACAGGAAGATTTCCAGTCATTAACCCATGGAACGGCTTCGTGTAGTAAAGTAAAATTGTTGGAAAATATACGTGAAGTGACTGTAGCTAGGATGAAAACGGAGCGGATACGGACGGAACTGAGTGTTGTCATGTTTGTTTTCATATTTTTTTTGGAACCGGAAACGAATACAGAAACCAGAAACAAATACTGTCGGAAACAGATACAGACCGAATACGATGCAGACACAACACAAAAAGCAGATGTTCGACGGAACCAAGAGGCCACTGAAATAATGCAGAAAATTCAAACAAATCAACAAACTTCTCAAGTTTCTAAGATGAAAAGTTAAAAGGAGATGTCATAACTATATACTCCCTCCGTCCAAAAATAAGTGTCTCAAGTTTGTACAGAAATGGATGTATCTATACATGAAACATATCTAGATATATCCACTTTTGAGCAAACTTGAGACATTTATTTTGGATGGAGGGAGTAATATATAGTGTGCATAAATCATCAAGTTTGGCAACATTAGAAATACGTACTATCGTTCCTAATCCTAGTGCATTATTGATACGGAAAACTCGGAAGGACTCGAGAGAGGGATGATATGCGAGTACATGGGGTCTAAATATGGTCCCTTCGGGTATTTTCTTTTTTATTCAGATATTGGGTTATGCCTGGATGCTTTGTTGGGCCTGCTGGGTTCAGAAAGAACCGTGTAGCAAAAAAGGGAAGTTGCTTATTATCGAAAATAGAATTTTCATTTTCGTGGTTGTTCCGCCGGAATACGTTGTTCTTTTTCGTTTCCGTTTTCGCTCCGAAAAAATCTATTTTCGTATTTTCCATTCTGTTTCCGTTTTTCCGCGGAAAAGTCAGAAAGTTTCCGTTACGTTTACATTCCTAAATGTAGCATACCAATCCGTAATTTGCAGGTCAGTATGTGGAGTGAGCTTCTTTTTTCCAAGGAAGGTGGAACACTGCCTTTCCTTTTAAGGAGGAGATTTACAGCGAGCAAACACAACAAAAACGGGTTACTACCAAAAAAGAAAGTTTTACAATTTGCTATGGGTCGGATGTGTCGGCGAGCGACCTCCAGGTGCAAGGTGAGAGTCGTTTCCTGAACGGTCAAACTCTTTCCATTGGTACCAAGAGCAGCGTAGCCGGGTCGAGTGAGATACCAAACCATTCGAACAAAAAAAAAATAGGTGTACAGTACTATGCTATGATGAATTTGGGACTTTCTCCGGTCCCTGCCGTAGTACGCCACCGCACACGTACTCTCCGTGAGCGCCATTGCACTGATGAATCCGATCGAATCGAGTCGACTTTTCTCCCAGATCTAACTACTGTAACGCGTATCGGTGCTGCGTGCACTGTTCAGATTTCGATCAGAACGTGGTTAATGCATGTACGATGCGAGCAGAGGAGAGCAAACTGGCAGATCATCGGTGGAGCCAGCTTCGTCTTTCTTGTTTCTTTTCTGTTCATCTCTCAGCTTGTATTTCGATCTGTAATCCGTTCTTTGCTGTTTAATACAAGTATGAAAAATCAAAAAAAAAAAAAACGCGCACGTACGCCGATGTTGATCAATGGTCGCATGACCGAGTAATTTTCTTTAATTAATACTCCTCCGATCCGAAAAGATCGACGCAAGTCTGTACACCATTTTGCACTAAACCAGCTATCTTTCCGCGACACTTAATACGGACCGGAGGTAGTAGCATAAGTGACACTTACCCGCCGATGTTCATTGAGTATTTTGCTCGGCATGTACAACCACGCAAGTATGTAAGTATTGTTAAAATATTTGGTTCCTACTTTTGCTCTCAAAGATTTAGGATATTAACATTTCTCATAGGATAATTGCATTCTTCGCGCCGTAGGCAACCATTCTTACGGTCTGGATCCCCTGACGTCGCGCGGAAGCCACACTCCATCTCATCTCGGAATGATCGAGTTTATGGAAGGGCCCAAGCCACCATCCAAGACTGACACGGAGTTTACCTCTTGAGAGTCTTGCATTCTTGTCATCAAAAGAGATGACCTCGTACTACTCCTTCCTCCAGTCGGCTCATATAATTACATATTAACTACATATTTAATCGCTAACAAACAAATTTAGTTACTCTTTATGGCATTTCTTCAATTATGCTTTAATTTCAGATTTAATCATGCCATACAAGCATACTACTTATAAAAATGTGAAGAACCATCGAATCTTTGATGTCCATGATTTTGGATGAAACACTGAGATAATGTGTGAAGCATTGTTTTCAAATATAGTTGCAAAATTCAAATCCTTAGAAGTGAACTAATCCATTTGTGAGCACGGTCATCCACTTCAAGAACCCAAAGTTATAATTTTCGCTAACCTGAAATTGTATGAAATTTGGGTACGCCGTATTATTTATGAAAATGGTTAGGTTTACATTATTCAACAAAAAACTAAAGAAGTTACGAAAGTGGTGGTTTTGTACTTCTAGAGGCATAGTTTATATAGTTGGCACATACTACACGGTGCACAGTTGTGAATGTTCGTGAATAAACTACTCTTTTCTTTGCTTATTCGACATCTAGATTTGATAATCTCTCTAGTCTCTAAATATTGATGTTTTGGACGCTGACACAGTCTTCAAAATGTAATATGTACTTAACTCCCACTATAATATAAATAATAAGACCTAAGGATATATCTTACATTCTGAAGGGATACTTTTGTGTGGTTGACCAATATAGATTTTAACAAAACAATCATATCAGCTCCAAATACGAAATTGTTAAGCACATCAATGTCAAACTGAGTGCGAGCCTCAATATGACAGTCGAGAAATTGGGCGATTTTTCACATTGAGAATACGATATCATATCTCTCTACCAGATAATTTTGATTATGTTTGTGCTCTTTTCGTCTTGAATTTATTGTGACGATCACAATGATGAAATCCAATTTTGTGATCTCAATCTTCACATATTAGAAACTTCTCAAAGTTCTTCCAACTTACCTTGATCGGAAGTAGAAAACAACGGTGTTGTACACGGTGGAGCTCTCCTAGGTTCGAGAGGATTTCACTACGATCCCAAAACACAACGGTATGATCAAGTGGGTCGGACTAGGCATGCTAATAATTATTACATAATGGGCTGGTGAAATCATGACAGACTAATGCAGAAGGTGACTCATCTATAAGAATCTGTTGGAAGCCAGCGAGAAGCTTAGATTAGATGGCATATGAAGTTGATCTGATAGTGGCTACCAAAGAGTCAAGAAGGAGACATGGACAAGGGCAGTCATCAACTAACAACTATATAGATCAATATGTTTAGGCATTGGCTAGGGCTTGTGTGTGGAGGAAATTTGTTCAAATCGGGGAAGGATGTGCTCAAATTGTGTGTAATCGAATGGTACATATCTGTAATAGCCTAGGTGACAATTCGGCTCGTAGCCTAAGCAAGGGCTCTTTAATAGCATAAGTGACACTTACCCGCTAATGTTCATTGAGTATTTTGCTCGCATGTACAACCGATGAAATGTCCAACGCAAGCGTGTAAGCATTGTTAAAAAGATTTGAGTTCTTGTTTTGCATTCAAGGATCTAGGATATTTGTGTTTCTTCTTACAAATAAAACTAAAGAAGACAAAAAAAATGGACGAAAATCCCCTTTGACTCCTGAACTCACGTGCTCAATGAAAACACATTAAAAAAACTGAAAAAGGGGCAACAAACATATGCTAGTGGTCTTACTAAGTGCAAAGTTTGCTAGTGGAACGACATGTGGGGTGCTCTGTGCCAAACAAATAAAACCAGTGCTCATTTTTGAAATGTTTTCAAATAATTCTGAATTTGAAAACGGGTGGGAGCAAGTGGACTTGGGAATCAAAATGGTGCTCTCAAAAAGGGGCTACTATTAACATAAGAGAAGTATGCTTCTTATCTTCTAACCAGGATTGGAATTTAGAGGTGTAAGCCATCTCCAACTCTTCTTTTGAGCACTTCAAAATTATCAACATATGATGGAGATCCCGATAGATAGGAAAACAATGGGGCGCGGCATGTATGGAAAAACGGCGGGCAATCCACAAAAAGTGGGAAATAGAAAAAAATACGAAAAGACCTTTGCCCTAATACCATATTCAGTTTCTTACACCAACCAGTGAAACCAAAGGTCCAAACTGATGAACAAGGTTTGGCAATCACATATATTTCAACACCCATCTAGCATTTGACTCGATATATAAGACCTAGTGGTGATGCAAAGAGGGCAACTAATATTTTATCTAAAGCGCGGAAAGCGAGACTAGAACCAACCATCACAACCGAAGGGTCTTATTAGTGTTAGATACACTTACGCTCGTAACATAACGGGTGAATCTTTAATAGTGTTAGTGACACTTACAAACGTAACTCGGGGAGGGGGGGGGGGGGGGGGTTGTATTCGTATAAGTGAAAATTACGCGCTCACGGCCTGTCAAGTTGTTCATTGAGTATTTTGCTCACATGTATAGTACGAAAATGGTCACTTGGGTAATAATAATCTTAATTTCACAATGTAGTCATCTCACCACCATGTCTTAATTATAAGGGATTAAGGGCTACCTACCCATTTGTCCAACATATACATACTTTCTTTTTGAATTCTAAGTTGTTTATTTGTAAAGAAATATATCCAGATAGTGGCACCGTAATACTGTACCATACTTGGCAAAATAAATAAAGATCCAACACACAATAAACATTGAAGCACTCGTGGATTGTAATTGTCTGTAAAATCTTGGCAGACTAGAAGATGCTAACAAATTTTGATCAACACTAAAATTCGCACAATATTCCAATACTCTTGTATATGTTTGTTTACACTATGCTACAATTTTATTATATAAAAGCATAGCAAGCGTAACGGGTGAGTAATGCAAGTTACACCTATAAGGTGAGTTGTGCCCCCGAGTTACAAAAATTGCATATAGGTTTAATTATTTCCACTATTTTCAAATTTTCTACCTTAGTTAGCCTGCAAATGCGATCAATATTTTTATGGTTTTATTATTGCCCTCAATTGTGTTGCATCCAGTTAACAATAGTCTGGTATATGTTATGCACATTGCAACAAAATTTGGAGTGTCTAGATGTCAAAACTAAAAGAGACAAATCCTCTTCCATGTGTGGCTTTTAAAATTACTGTAATTTTTTGACTAGCACTCTTATATTGGAAAAAAGTTTACGTCTATAACTATTCAGGTAGCAAAGTATTGTATACATGTTTGGTTATGCATTCTACTTGTTGAGGCACAATTATCCCCGCACTAATTCTGACATTGTTAGTACAACTAATGGGTTCTAGAAAAATTGGGGATGAAGCACAAGATATGACCAAAAACTTTGCCTCATCCAATCACCTTGTATAATTATACATTAAGTTCCTATTTAATATCTAATAGAGCATTATTATGCACTGTTTATACCATCTCTTTTTCAATTATCTTTTAATTAACATTTAATGCTCTAACAAATCATAGTATTTATTCCCATAGAAAACATAGTGTTTATGGAAGAGTTAATTTCATGATAATCCGAGTATTTGATGTCCATAAAATTGGATAAGATTTCGAGATAATAGTTTAAGAAACGTCTTCTAATTCTGTTACAAAATTCAAATACTAAAAATTGATCTAATCTATTGTAACCACGATCATTAACTCCAAGAGCCTAGAGTTAGAATATGTGCTAACTTCAGTTGTAATGAAATTTTGGGGGATATGGTATTGTTTTATAATATTTTTTTAAACACGTTGAGTTCACATTATTCAACAAAAAGAGTTTGGTTTTGATTATGGAGACATAGTTTATATCGTTGACACAACATACATTATACACAACCGCTAGTTGAGAAAATACAATATCATAAATGTTCTTGAATAAGAAACTTTTTTCATACGCGTACATTTCATACTCACTTCAGTCTTTCAGAATTTGATGTCTTGTACACTTTAGTTTACAGTAAAATATATATAAAACATTATATTGCAAAACTATTTGTAAAACTATTTGTAAACTAATTGTGGCCTATGAACCCATACTACATGGAGAATTAAAACGAAAACCTATGGGTTCTCAGATGGGTACTACGTACTCATTAATCAGCTCATATAATTATATGTCAACTATTATTTTTAATCACTAACAAACCATTTTAGTTACTCTTTATAGCATGTTTCAAGTTATGCTTTAATTTAACTTTTAATCATGTAATACAAGCGTACTACTTATAAAAATATGCAGATTCATCGAATTTGTTATCTCCATAAATTTGGATAACACCGAGATAATATGGTGAAGCCATGTATTCAAATTTATTTCCAAAATTCAAATCATAAAAGGTGATATAGTCCATTGTAAGCACGATCATTATCTCCGAGAACCCGAAGTAATATTTTTTGCTAACTTGAAATTGCATGAAATTTGGGCATGCCATATTAATTCTTGAAAATGGTTACGTTTACATTATTCAGCAAACTGACTAAAGAAGTTACTAAATTGGGGTTATGTATTTCCATAGGCATAGTTTATATAGTTGACACATGATGCATTGTACATTCGGTAATTGAGACAAATGCAAGACGATAGATATATGTCGTGAATGTTCTTGAATGAGCTACTTTTTTTGTTTGATTATCCCACATGTACATTTGATACTCTCTCTAGTCTTAATAAAATTATGTTTTGGACACTCACACACGGTCTAAAAATGGAGTATAATACAATTAATAAAACCAAAGGATGTTGTTCTGTTATAAAAGAATTTTTGAAAGGACAAGGATGTCGCCTAGAGGGGGGTGAATAGGCGATTAAAACTTTTCCGGTTTAGGCTTGCTAATTGCGGAATAAAACTAGGTGTTTAAATTAACAAGCCAACAACCTAAGTAAACTAGGCTCACCTATGTGCACCAACAACTTATGCTAAGCAAGACAAGCAACAAGGTGATAGCAACAAGAATACTTCAAGCACGAAGGCTATCACAATGTAAAGTGCATAAGTAAAAAGCTCCGGTATAGAAATAACCGAGGCACACGGAGATGAGAATGTATTCCCGAGTTTCTCCCTTTTAAGGGAGTATGTCTCGTTGGAGAGGTGTGAGGCACCACAAAGGTCGATCTCAACGCCACAAAGGCTCACCCTATTCTCCGATGAACCGCACCATAAAGGTTTGGTTCACCTTTCACTATCGGAATCCTTCAAGGCGGAAACCGAAGCCTTTACAACAACAATCCGAGGCACAACCCACAATTGGATTGGGGGCTCCCGAACGGCTACAAGTGACCACAAAGGTCTCAACCACCACAAAGGCGTCTAGGGTCCAAAGACCCAAGAGTAACAAGTTCACAAATTTTCACTCGATGCAACACAATGCAACGGCAAGAACACAAGAAGTGCTCAACTCCTTCACTCTCAAATTCCAACAAAGCAACAAATGCTTATGGGGGAATAAGAGAGGAAGAACAAAGGAGGAGAAACACCAAGAACTCCAAGATCAAGATCAACTAGGTTCCCCTCACTTAGAGGAGGGATGGATTGGTGGAAATGTTGATCTAGATCTCCTCTCACTTTCCCTCAAAGATATGCATGAATCATGAGAGGGATTGAGAGGAAGGCAAGCTTTTTCAAAGGTCAACAATGGAGGAGAGATAAGGGAAAAACGTGCTCAAGAGGTTAGGAAACCATTGGGGAAGAAAGCCCCTTAAATAGGTCCCCTCAAAAATCTGCCTGTTGGACAGTGCAGGGAGACCGGCCTCACGCGCTACAACAGAGGCAACAGAGGAGCCGGCCTGGGAGCCGGCCAGGACGGCCTGGGGGCCGACCACCCAACTGAGCCAGCCGGCCTGGGAGCCGGCCAGGCTGGACTGGGGGCCGGCCACCCATTTGAGCCAGCCGGCCTGGGGGCCGGCCACCCATCTGAGCCAGTCGGCCTGGGAGCCGGCCAGGCCGGCCTGGAGGCTGGCCACCCATCTGAGCCAGCCGGCCTAGGAGCCGGCTAGGCCGGCCTGGGGGCTGGCCACCCAGAACCCGAAAAGAAACGCCCATAACTTTTGCGAGAAAACTTCAAACGAGATGAAACCAACGAGGGTTGGAAATATTAAGAAGCATAAATAAATTTAAGTTGCCACACATGGGAAGGTGTGGAACTTTCCTCAAGGATAAACCGATAATATTTCCAACAAGAAAACGCAACAAGATATTCAAATGAAATCCGTTTTTGATGAACTAGAGCTTGGTATGGAGATGAACACAAGCTCTAAATTCTCACATGGATAAAAGCCAAATAAGAACCAAGAAAGATGATATGCCAAGTATGTAAAGGTTTGAGCTCTCCACAAAAATGGGATCAAGTTACTCACTTGAGAGCCCCTCTTGATAGTACGCCGTCTACCCTATAACCCGGTCTCCCACTAACACCACGAGACCGGTAAAATAGAAACCCTATCAAGATCATACCTCTGTCTTGCGCATTCCACTTGAGCTAAATAATGACGATCTTGACTCCCTCAAGTTGGAACACTTTTCTTGATTGTGCTTGCTAGCACATGCTTGATTAAGACTCCTCCAAATGCTCCGCCATACACCATTATGGGAGAGCCTCGCTAAGCTCCGTTTCACAAAGATGATGTCTTGAATCCTTCAAGACATACTTGCAATATGCTCAACTCTACACATGACCATTCTTCATATAAACCCTTGAAAAGAGTATTGATCATCATGTAATCTTTTAGATTCCAACACATGAAATCCAATCTTTTCCTATGGACAAGATCTACAAGAATATCTCAATGCAAACATTAGTCCATAAAGATTGTCATTAATTACCAAAACCACGCATGGGGCAACACATGCACTATCAATTTTGGACACAAATCTTCGCATGTCTATAAGATCGCCAAAATTTATTGGCCGTGGTCTTTTTTTTTTGAGAAACTTTTTTTTTTCGAAACACAGTACAACGCAAGCGCTCACATACACGCGCACATACTCACTCCTATGAACGCACGCACGCACACCTTAGCCCTATGAGCACCTCCGAGAGACTGAGTCGGCGGGTCGAGTCTTGAGATTGACGAAGTCACCACAGGCGTCTCGCTGTCGACGGGAAGTCGTCTCCCACTGAAGAATATTCCGCCTTAAATGAGAAACACCAGCGTCAAACCTAGGGTTTGAACTACCAAAACGTGTGTATATACTCCTACTTCATAAAATACAATTTGTTTTAGCCACATTTTTTGTCCCAGTTTAATAAGCATGGGTAGTTTGGTTCAGTTATCAGATGTTTTCGGCAGGCAGGCCATGTTGCACGCGGACCAGTACCAGCACGGATTGGTTGGCGTTGAATGCGGCATTTTGGCTAAACACGTTCAATTCTCTGCAAGCCTGTCAGCTGGAGCATGTTGGGGCTGCGTCCCCATAACTGCGCCCAACAACAGCTAGCACACACACCAGGCGCCGTAGGAGTAGAACCAAATTTGAATCGAAACTGGCCGCAGAGGAAGTGCGGTGGGTGGCAAAGGTGCCAATGCCGCGAGTGCCTCGTGACCTTCTTCCTCCTTCCAGTACAGACAGGTTGGAGAGGTGCCGAATATGCTCATGTACTGCGAGCTGGTCTGAACTCTGAAGCTCCCGTTCCGGAACACGGGGTAATTCGGCCAGGAACTTCATGGGATGCGACGGTTTCGGGGAAAATTTCCTCGACGAGGGGCAGCGAGCGGAGCCGGTGGATCACGGTATGCAGGCGTTCATGGATAAGTTTGGGCGAGAATGCATTTACGATCCGCTGCGGCTGCCTGCACGCAGGTGGGATTGATGGCCCGGACAGAACCGGTTGCCCCGGCCCTAGTCCCTGCAAGTGGCCGGCCGGCCGGCCAATCGGTCCAGCCGCCGCGTGCATGCATCGGCGGTACCACGGAGATATCGGAGTCGCGTGAAACGCCCTGGTTTTGCACTGGCTGGCCGCGGATTTGCATGCCAAATTTGGCGCGTTGCTTCGCGCGGAAAGCCGCCCGACCGATCCCCCGAACCGTCCTCGGCTCCCCTTCTGGCCGTGATCAATGCCGGCTGTTGGCGACGAAAGCTCAGCGTGGACACCAAGCGGGAAAGGGAGTCCCAAAAAGGGCGGCGATCGCTGTTTCCCTGGCCTGTCGAGCCGGCCAACCGGCGGTTGCGCGCCCTGCATGCCTAAGCTAAGCGCCCTTTTCCCACTTCTCTAAGGGTACGTTTGGTTCCCAGCAATTTCAGTTATAGCCTAGCTTGGCTAGACTAGGCGTTTGGTATGTAGATAAAATCTTGCTTTTGAGGACAAGCTACCTTCATCGGGCCAGAAAATCCTCGCTCGGCCGGGAGAGCCGATTTGGCTCGCCTTTTACGGCAAAAACGGATCGAGCGACGAAAAAGTCCACGGGATTGAGGAGTCCGTAACTAACCGCTCGGTCCATTGGTACGTATACGTGCGAGCCTCCGGCCGTATGTGCATGTATACGTATAAAGTTCCTATTGTTGGTTGACTAGCCTCTCTCTTGCTAGCAAAAGCTATGCAACCAAACATACATGCAAGGGCAAGGTTGCCAGGGACGAGCTAAGCTAGCTGGGCTAGCGGGGCTATGCCCATAAAAGCCATGCAACCAAACGTACCCTAATTCTCCTCGCTCCATGCCCTTCACTTGTACTCCGTACTTGTGATCCCCTTCCAACTTGGGCTGGGGCAGGTAGTCGTGCGCTAGGTGCTCCAGCGCGTGCATTGATGAGATCGACCACCGATCGATACATCCACGGGAGAAGGAGGCGAGACAGGGCCAGCCGGATCGAAACGCATGCATGGTCATATAGGGTCCGTTTGGATGGCTGCCGGAAACTGCCCAACCTATTTTTTGGCGTTGACTGAGGGTGTGAGGTCGCGTTTGGATGGAAGCCAAAGTTTTGGTTATGCGCCAAAGTTTTGGGGGCTGTTTGGATAGCGCCCACGCAAGCCCTGCCAAATCGGGGCGTGCCAATTTTTTGGCGCAGGTTTTCACCGCCGCGGGCTCGCCCAGCTGTTGGCGGAAAAACTGAAGGCGTGACCAAAACTTTGGCGCATAACCAAAACTTTGGCTTCCATCCAAACGCGACCTCACACCCTCAGTCAACGCCAAAAAATAGGTTGGGCAGTTTCTGGCAGCCATCCAAACGGACCCTTGGTCACGCCTTCAGTTTTTCCGCCAACAGCTGGGCGAGCCCGCGGCGGTGAAAACCTGCGCCAAAAAATTGGCACGCCCCGATTTGGCAGGGCTTGCGTGGGCGCTATCCAAACAGCCCCATACACTCAGGGTGTGTTTGTCAGGATGTCAATGGCGCATCCGCTGGACATTTAACACACGCCGCTTCGGCCACATAATTGTTTTATGGATTTTGTGGCTGCCACTTATTTAATTTGGCGGCTTCGCGTGGCTAAGCGGCGTCGCGAAAGCCACGACTGCTGAGGCACTCAACCCTTCATGCAGTCGCGCCTGGTGCGTCCGCGCTCTCACTCATCAGGATGGGTTCGGCAAGTAACGGCGATCAGATCGATGCAATCACTCTGTATCTAGACAAAATCAGAAAATGAACCGTAGAAAGTACAACTAATTCCTCCACATTCGTGAAGCAGGAAGATTATACGAGTATGTGTTCAGCCAAGTTGAGGTCAGATGTTGTTTGGGGGCCTGTATGAGTAGGGACATGCTGGAATTACAAATGGGTCCAGTATCTTACAAATAGGACCCTGGAGAGAAAAGAAAAAAGCAATCAAGTCCTCATTTTCAGTAGACCATGACGACCACCCCATCGAGGGCTTCATGGCGTGCAGGCGGCGTCCCTAGGTGGCGGCGCGAGGCGCTAGGCGGCGGCCCTAGGTGGTGGCGCTTGTCGGAGACGAGGAGGGCGCTAGGCGACGGCGCGAGTCGCGAGGGGGCGGCTCTGGTCAGGGTGCTATGCGGTGGCTCTAGTCAGAGCTGTAGGCGACGGCGCGGGGCGTTGTGCGCCGGGCGGCGGAGGCCGGCGGCTGCGCTGGGAACCGGGCGGCGGAGGCCGGCTGCCTCGCTGGGCTCTGGGCTGCGGAGGCCAGCGGCAGCGCGGTGGCAATTTGCACGGGAGCGAGGAAAAGGAGAGAGACGAGGGAAATTTCTCGGGGCTGAGGAGAGGGCTGCCGGGCGCGACGCGCGGGGCCCACGCGCGGGGGATTTTTCGGTACGAGGTGGGCAGGGCTCGCTTGAGAAGCTCGATCTGAGCTTCTCAACTGGGCAGGGCTGAGAGCATGTTTCGGTATGAGGTGGGCATGGCCCAAGCAACTAATACGACCTACCAAATAGCCAAAATCGGGGTGAGCTGAGAATATCTGGGTTGGCCCAGCCTACCAAACACGCCCTCATAGTATGGCACTCCACATATGTATTGGCACGCGTGCATTCAAGTGTCTCTTTGTTTCTCTGTCTGAGTGTCTGTTCATCATGCCGATCTGTAGTACCTACCTAGCGAGCGTGTAGCAGAGCTGTTAACTAACCTGTCATGGATGTTTTCTTCTTACCCTAAGCTTGTGGATCGATCGATCATCGAGTCCGTACGTACGCAGCTGTAAAGGAGAGACTAGCTAGTCACTGGATGTTTCATCCAATCTTCACCTTATTAACGCTGGTTGACTCCTCTGTCGGCAAGCCTAACTATCTAGCCAAGGACCAGCATCGATCGATCACGAAGGTTAATAACGGCAAACCTCTGGAAGAGGGAAGACACGGGCTAGGCTAGGTCGTCTGGGCCACATTGGATTAATTCTCATTCTTTTGCTTAATTTTCACGAGAATTCAAAGCTCCGCTACACTCGTCGTGCTTGCTTGACTTTGCTGCCGATCAAAATCACGATAAATGCGCCCTCTGTACATGCACTCAGCATTTGATGCATATGGAACCAAGCCAACAAACCCAGCGAGAGTACTATGCGATACCAGCCCACCAGAGAAGAGAGAGATGACCGGAGGTTGCACCGAAACCGCGTGAGGTTTCACTCCTAACCGGCAGTACGGCGCAGTGCAGATGCAGGCGTTGGAATTGCTATTCTTTCCCATCCATGGCTGGTTTCATCTCGCTCGTGGCAAGTTGACGAGGGAGAGGAGGCCCGGCCAGGGATTGGCCGGCCAGCCGGCGTGGGTCTGGCTGGCTGGCGCCACCGCAAGCAGGCGGCAGCGCATTCATTCGTTCCAGGTTGCCAGCCTCGCAGCAAGCCGGGAGACCAGAGGTCAGCAAGACTCTTGTCATACTGCTGAACGGCAGGTGGAATTGAAGGCGGCGCCGAACGAATGCACAGCCGTGTTCTATCCTGTCCGGCGAGAAAGGTTTTTTTGCCTACCAGCCGCTTTGTTTTCGTTTTACTTGCAAATATAGGCCAGCAAGAGAGCAGGAGGGACCATTCTTATTCACAAGGACCATGTATATATCGTTCTTGGAAAGAAAAAATAAATAAATAAAGGACCATTCGTACGTGGACAGATAAGATACTGCGACAAGATGATGCTGGCTGGCCTGAATACTGGCTTCGTTTTGACAAGTTCTGTGAGATGGTAATCGTTGCTGGAACATGCATGGGGATTTTTCTCGGGTTCTGCGGAAAATAGACTGTTTTTTTTCACTGAAATTGCAGTGGGCCTTCGAAGAGGTGTACAGTAGTTGTTATTGGCCCAATACCATGGCTCGTTCCGAAAAAGGGCCCAAGGCCGCTGGAACAAACTTTACCCAGCAGCTCTGAGATCGAATTTTGGGGAAAATGTTGGCAGCAATGGTTTTACAGGGTGTGACTAGTAAAATGCATTGAGTTGACTCAAAAAAATAGTAAGTAAAATGCATTGAGGTCAAATTTCCCCAGTTTGATGTTTTGGTGCCTCACTAATGCGGATTTTATTCTTTCGCTGGAAGGCAACGCTCGCTAATATTCAGACGTATTTGATCAGTTCTTCATTTTTTATGCCTTGTGGCTTCAATCTTCAGTAGATATTGTATGCATGAATTGGCTGGGCTTGATAAAAAAACGTGGGTGGCTAACTAAAAGAAAACACACACGAAAAAAATGTTCTGAACATTTACACAAAATTCAGTAACTGTGTCACTAAATTGTTGGGAACCATCATCTGATCTCGGCTGCTGAGGACACTCTTTTGTTGAGGATACTAGCCCAGCTTTGCACGCCCAGGACCAAAGCTCACCTAGAGCACAAACAACCTCCAGCAACAGCAACTAGTACAGAGAAATTTGAAGGAACGGAAGCAAACGATAACAATCGGGATAAATGGCATGGCATGCAGGACAGATGAGAAAAGTTTTAAGACCTTATTTGGATCAGAAAATCGTGACAATCCCACGATTTCCCCTACAGATTGTTCCGCAAACCTTATTTCTATCAAATACACAGTATACCCTTTTTACCCTTTTCAGGTCAAATGCCAAGCGTGTGGGGCTATCAAACTGAAACAGAAGCCTATGTCTAGAGTTCCCTTCGGACACATCGGTTCAAACATAAGGTATATCTTTTTGGTCCAAAACATCACGCATCTTGCTCACAGGTTTGTCTTCGGCTTGGATGCTGGGCTCACGCGCCTGGTCAAGGTTCGCATCGTCACGAACTCCTCCGCGGCAGAAGGGTGGATCCCAACCTGCAAAGCCAACAACCGGTATGGTTAGAACCTGAAAAGAACCGAGGTCTGAGTGTGTGTTGTAATGTGAGGGCTAAATGCTTTTCAACTCACGGTGCTGTCAAATGTGGCTTTGGTAGCTCCAGCCTTGAGTGCGACAGCGAGGCCCTGCATTTTTGTGTGTAGAAGGTCAGGTAAATAATATGATTCAAATGAATACTAAAAAAAGATCATGCTGTTATTTTAAGAGAACACGCGAACTTCAAACGAGTACCTGCATAATTTCAGCTGCATCTGGTCCACACATGGATGCACCAAGAACTTTGTCGGTTTCAGCATCGACCACCAGTTTCATCACAGACTTCTCCTGCCGTCTTAATAAAAATAGAAACAAAATTAGAGAGCTTCCGCATGAGAACTTAATAGCAAACAATGCAGATAGACTGCAGTGGTGCACAACCAGTGAAAACACCGAAATATCTCTTGATGATCCCGTGATACTTACTTGGATATGCTGTTCTTCATTGGGTTGAAACTTGATGTGTAAATAAGAAGGTCATTTTTGGCTTCCTCCAAAGCTTCTTGTTCGCTGAGACCCACCACAGATAGTGGTGGAATGCTAATTTGACAAAACGTAATCTCGTGTTATAACAATGAGGGATTGATATAGTGTAACAGAATAAACTACATTTGAATAAACACAGAAGTAGTGGGAGTCTGGCAGAGGTTTAAGGGTAAGAGCAGCTTTCGTTGACGCAGAAGGAGCTGTCTTTTCATTCTACTCTCTAATTCTAGTGACATTATAACATTGGAAACTAACTGATGATATCCTATGTACAAAATAGTCATTTTGAAGAAATCAATGTATATGCTTACGTGAAAACAGCACATGGAACATCTCTGTAATCAGGCTTAACTGTCTGGCCACCAAACACAGTTTTCTGTAATGAAAAGACAAGGATAAATAGTGCTGATTAAACACACAGAAAGATAATTAGCAGAACAACCAGAAAAGAATTACAAACTATGGCCAACACTTACAGCAAAGCAAGTAGCCTCCATGAGAGCAACAGGTGTGAGATTAATTCGATTTGTTACATCACCCACAGCCCATATATTTGGAACTGATGTACGGGAGTATTCATCAACCTAAACAGACGTCAAGTCAATATTAATAAAATATATTATTCAGAGAGTCAGAAGTACACGATCCAGAAATTAAAGTGAACCAGGGCATAATATGGACAGAGAGGGTTTGTCAGGGTAGAAACAGAAATATGAGAAGTAAATTCCAGTATAAAGACTATATATCAACTAACAGGTACAGAAAGGACAAATAAGGATAGAAGATAAACCTTGATGGCTCCTAGTTGATCAACCTCAACACCAACAGCTTCCAAGTTCAGCCTATTCGAGTTCGGCGTGCGACCTGCACAAATTATAAACCAGGCACAAGAATAATGAGTAAAGTTGCACATTTCAATGAAAAAAGAACTTATGAAATATATTACATTCTAAGCAAAATAAGGAAACCAGAAGTGTCTGATTCTTTAGCATACAACCGAAAGAGATTAAAACGCGATAAGAAATAAGTAGCTTGTTATCGGTTTCAAACATAATTCAGTACAAGTTTCAGAATACAATAAACTTTTTCTCTAGACACAAACAGCCAAGAGGTGCCCATGTTGTCCCATACTTGCTTGCAGAATGTGAACAAATGCTTAAACGGACAGATAAAAAGTGTCAAAACAAACAAACAGGCATGGTAAATACCTGTAGCAAACAGAACAACATCTGCAATGAGCTCATCCCCTTTATCCGTCACAACTTTAATGCCATCGGCCGTTTTACTCAACTGGTTTACATCAATGAAGTTGGTCAATACAAACTGCAGGCTGCACATGAGGAAAGTGAACTGAACTTTATGAAATTAGCGTGAATCACCTCAGTTAAATTCGTCCCCGGATGCAATCTGATTCCCCTTCCCTCAAGGTTACTTGCAACAACTGTTCTCATCTCATCATCGAAACCTCTGCAAGTGTCAGTGTATTGTTACATACTTACATTCATCTTTTCAGACACTAATGTTTAAAAGATTCTACAACTTGAAATGTGTAGAAATTTTAGAATACAAAATGCCAATGACGGAATTTCTGTTTCTACGCAGACGTGTTATGAACTTATATTCAGAGTCCCAGGCCAGGTTCTAGAGTTTATAACAAACAGAGTGACTACTGACTACCATCATGAAGATGGCCGGATGGCATATGACACAGGGGACTGGGTAAAGCATAAGTTTGGGAGGACGGATGAGGGAGATAATAAATTAATAAACCGTTCACTTATTGCTTGATTGACCCCTGAGTAATAACTTGAAAGATATCAATCCGATCTCTAAATCTAATCGTTTCCTATTTAAAAAGATAATTCCTATATTAAACAATATTCCATTTCTATCTGGATACTTTGTATTGCTATCGTGCACATAACAGGATCCAAACTTTTTTTGGACAAGGTCGATCACTGCTTACGGGAGAACCTAAGCTAAAACAAATACCATCCACTTGTCAGTATAATAGCAAAGCCACACAAATACATTGCTTGAGGTGGATTTTTATTTGCATGTGCAAGTGGAAGATCATGATGGTCATTGGAACTAAACTGGGTACCGCAAGAACAAGTGGCACTTAAGTAAAAAACAGATACTAGCAACTTCACGTACATAGCTTGACACAACATCTCCAACAGCACAAACTACATTGAATATTTTTCTGAAATTGTGCATTATATTATTTGGGTAAGGGACATTATTTGGGTAAGGGACCAGAGATTTCATGCAGTGTGCATGCTGAAAGCAGATTAAACTACATACCTTAGAGGAAGTTCTTTTCTATAGAACAAGTCTACTTCAGCACCCAAACCTCTCCAGATAGAAGCAAATTCAACAGCAATGTATCTGCAATGACATGACACGTGAAAAAAAGTTAGGTTAGAAGGAATTGGTAATAAGGAATAATAGCATGGTACAGGACATATCTAGAAATATACCCGCCACCAAGAATCACGGCACGCTTCGGTAGCTCCTCCAAACTTAAAGCCTCATCTGAAGTAATAGCCAGCTCCTGCAAATGAATATTCCCATTGGTGTAGGTCAGAACAATCCAAAAGAACAAAGAAAATATAATGATTGTAATGTTCTGTTTCCTTGACAACCCAAAGGGAGATGAAAGATGCCAAACGCGGTGGCTTTCAAATTTTAATTATATTGAGTATTCACTGAATTATCCAGAACTATTCATGGGCAGCACTAAGTCAATACAATCACAATGAGTAAATCCGATGGCAGAAATATAAAATTCTGAAATCAAAGAGGTACAGGCGGAAGAACACAAAGGAGCTAAGGAAACATATTAGCGCTACCCTCACACAGTAATACAAGTAATTTAAAAAAAATCACATGTGGAACTTCACAAACCTTTCCAGGGATGTCAACCATGTGCGATCGGCTACCAGTTGCAATCAGTATGTGTTTCGCCGTGTACCTCTGCTTTGTACCATCAGGTTGGGCAACCTCAACCGTGTGGGCATCAACAATACTTCCTGCCCCTTCGATACTCGTCACACCGGAATTAGCAAGGATTCTCTTGTATATTCCATTTAGCCTAACAATCTCTTGAGTCTGCAGGATAAAGAATCACGATTGGGTTATAGCCTTATAGGCGTCCATACTTGTGCTGAATAATAACGATGAATGTGCTCAACTACAGGTTAAGGCTCTGACCTTATTTTCCAGCAACTTCTTCCAGTTGTAGTTGATGTCCCCATTGATTTCCCACCCGAAATTACTTGCATCCTGCACCCGTAACACGAGCAATGAAAATAAGCACACCGGAACATCGCTTGGAAGTGTAGTTTTGACACACAAGCTCTAGGAAATGGAAAGGGGAATAACCCTAGTTTGAAACTAAAAAGCTGCAATAGTTGACTAGCTTAGGGATGGAGGTTGTGCAGCAAAGATTAGCAGGTTTGGTGCCCTTAGAAAGGAAAACTGTTCGGTAACACAACGATACTCACAGGACCTAAACACGGGTGATTTTGGCAACACCAATATCAGTTCAGCTTGCATAAGACAGTGAGACCATTTGCCTCAGTTCGAAATAAATAAAAGCTACAATAGTCGACTAGCTTAAGTATGGAGGTTGTGCAGCAATGATTAGCAAGTTTGGTAGATTAAGAAAGGAGCACTGATGCTTTTTGTAAGACTGGATTATTATTCAGAGGCCCGAAACACGTATGCTTCCAACCCATTTTTGGCAGCAACAATACAACAGTTATCTTGCATAAGACAGCAAAGAGCACTTGCCTCAAACTCGCCCCGGAAGGATGCCCCGTAGACCAGAATCTTCTTCGGGACGCAGCCACGAATCACGCACCTAGGTGAGTAGACAGACAGATCACACACAGTGAGCACGCAGATTCATCAGAACACAGAAAAGAGCATCGGAGACAGGGTAGGCTAGGTAGCTAGACGTTCAGGTAGCAAACGCCAAGTAGAAAAATGCAGAGACGCAGTCGGGGATAATAGAGCTGCTTACGTGCCGCCGTGGCCTCCCAGCCAGTCGGAGCTGATGGGGTGGAACGGGAGCTCGCAGATCGCGACCTGCACAACGAAGCCGAATCTCAGATGAATACGCCCAGCATCATAACAAACACGCGACAGGATGAAGAAGAAGGGGAACAGTGGAGGAGGAGGAGGGCGAACCTTGGCCCGAAGCCCGCGGAGGTGCGGGAGCCGCGGACGCCGCCGCTCCCCGCGCCGATGACGAACAGGTCGTAGTCGTAGCTCTCCTCGCCTCCGTCGGCGACGGCCACCTCCCCGTCCTTGAGCATCTTCCGCGCCATGTCACCGCCGGAACCCTAAGCCTGACGCCCTGACCTGGGTCGGAAGAACACTTCACAGATTAGCGGAGGAACAGGGCGAGGTTTCAAACAATCAATCTTATAATGGAAGCCGCCGGCCACTGATTGATTAATTTAGTGGGACGCGAATCTGAGGAGGGAAATCGACCGCACCTTGGGGAGGCGGCTATTAAGCTGATCGGAGATGGATGGATCTCTCTATCTGCTCCGCCGAGACGTGGAGCCGCTTGGCGTCACGGCGCTCGCCTACCCCTCTAGTCTTGGTGCTCCACGGGTCCACGAGCTTACTGACCGAATCTGTCGGTCTCGTCAGTATTTTTTTTGAAAGATCCAGCAATTGCTGGCTTTTCGATTAATAGTAGGTAGAATATGTACAAGCTGCCCTTAGGCAAAGGAATAACCGAAAAGAAGATAAGAGAAAAAAATCCACGAAACAAAGGCCACAAAACTACTTCCGAGGCCGCCGCCCCGGCATCCACCATCTAGACCACATATAAAGCCCACACGACCTTCGCGACCCCGACGCCCGACGAGGGACAAGACCTCCCAAGCGGCGCCTCCAAGAAGGTAACAACGAGTTCGTCGCTGCCGCCGCCCACTCCAGAGGAGTTTAGGTTTTCACCCGGAGAGACTTAACACACTCGCGTCGGTAGAGGATCGGAGCTCCCAAACGACGCAGTCAAGAAGGAGAACGACGCCCTCGGGCGCC
Organism: Poa pratensis; assembly: GCA_947311845.1. Classification (NCBI taxonomy): domain Eukaryota; kingdom Viridiplantae; phylum Streptophyta; class Magnoliopsida; order Poales; family Poaceae; genus Poa; species Poa pratensis. The sequence goes on from CAMZMU010000063.1 coordinate 5,613,254, forward strand.
GCCGCCGTCGGCACCTAAGTGCAAGGTTTTCACCCGGAGCTCGACCTCGACCACCAAACCCTAGGGCTTGAGCTATGGAGCAGCAAGGCAAGGGGCATGTCTCTGTGGCCGACCACCATATCCAACTGCAAGTCGTGGGGGTCGCAACACCTCATGCAGCGACGACCACGCCAAGACGACCACCATTCCGGGGCCGCCGCCCCGGCTTTCTTGCTGTCGAGAGGAGCTGACTAGCCTCCCGCACAGCAGCAGCCCTAGACCTACGCTAACTTGCAACACTACGCTGCGACGGGGACCAGGACGAAGAAGGCCTCAAGCAGCCCTCCAACGCAGCCACGGCATCGACCTGCCAGGAGCACGAGGGCCAAGACACCCACGCACCCAGACCTGCGCAGCTCAACCGCGGCTGACCCGGAGCCTGCCGACGCCGGAGCAACCAACCACGCCTCGTCGAGGACCGACAGGACGAGCGTGGCATCGACTCGGGCCCGTCGGGCCCAGATCGAGCCCTCCCGGGCCTAGATCTGGCCCGCACGGCCGAGCACATGGACCTTGACGCTGCTGCCATGGCGCCGCCCGCGCAGCCACCACGGCCGCGACCTCCGCCGGTTCCAGGGCCGCCGCCCTGGCCTCCAGACGCCGGCGGCGCAACCTCCGCTCCCCAGCAGCGTCGGCGCGACGACGACGAGACGAGCAGACGCGAGGACCTCCCCCCAAACCGCCTTTGTGGCAGCAGGGGGGCCCGCCGCCACCGCGGCAGGCGCCGGCGGCAGCGGCGGCGAGGGGGCCAGGGGAGGGAGGACTTGGCGGCGGCGCGATGGGGAGCCCCCGGTGTCGCCTGGGGAGCGACACGGGGGAGGGGGGGGGTGTAACTGGTTCCGTTCCTACAAATACTCGGTCTCGTCAGTATTAAAATGAACCGTGGGAATTGTGCATCAGCAGTGACACTTCTCGGATCTCCTGTGCTATCGCACGGCCAGTGAGTGAGCCGATCCAATTCATGCACTCGAACCGAATCTTGGTTTTTCAACACAATATTATTTGAAGTGATTCTCACTCACGTGAGTTCGACAGAGGATTCGTTCGTAATTTTATACGCTTCTCGTCCTGGTGCTAGTCACAAGATGAGACGACCAATCTTCTACAGTAAGAGCGGACCGACCTTGAAATCGAAATCTACAGTAAGAGCGGACCGACCTCGAAATTAAAATCCATGTCGTTCAGGCTCTGAACTATTGAATGCCGGCCTAAATTAAACTTTGAATCTGTTTTTTTAGAAAAAAAATTACAAATTGCTACTCTTCGCTAACTAAGTTGGCCAGCTTATCATATATGTCTTCTTCCCCCACTATTTTCTCAATGCCCGCCACACCCGATCACCACTCGTATCGGCCTCGGCAAAATCCGGTGATGTGCACTACTTTATCCTCCCCCCCCCCGCCCCGTGCTAGGTGGCGTATACGCGGTTCGACGCGCAACAGGCGATGAGCATGGTGTCTCACGCACCGGTAATGGTGATGGTGTGGCTGCGGTTTGCAATGACAAGTGAGGATGGAAGCGGCGCGCGCAGGAAGGTGACTCTCCGTTGGCGAGGCTACCATGGTTTCCGAAAAAAGTGCAAATATGAGGCATGAACTCCTCTCGTTTGCTCGGAGCTAACCATAGAGCAGCCGCCTCCTCTTGATTCTTTCACGTCATCAAGCGTACGAGCGTGCAACGCTGGACTCCGTCTCCCGTGTAGCACGACGCATGGACCCCATCGGCCGCTGGAGATCGTGCAACAACATAGCTGAGCACGAGGAGTCATCCAAGTTCGTCTTTACCTCCGGTAATGGCGGCGGTTAGGAATAGGAAGAGAGGGGCGGGGCACTGAGCGGTGGCGGGCTACTTGTGCACGCAGCGGGATAGCATCAAGCGGGCCCACGTGGGGATCGCAACATGCTGACATGTACCGAGATAAATTAGAAAAGGGATCGACTGGGGAAGAAGATGAATATAACATGTAAGTCCTAGTGTCAGTGAGAATAGTCTGCATTCCCGGCGGGATGCTCCTTTTTCCGGTGTGTGAAACAGGTCCAGGGTTTAATTTAAACCGATATTAAATAATTCAGGTCCATATAAAATGGATTTTCGCCCACAGGGTTCTCGATCTGCCGAACCTCTACGAGTTTGATGTGTAAAATAGACTTTTCCCTCGGAAAATGTCACCATCCAATGGCCTCGCTCGCTGCTGACTGAACGCTCGAGACGACCAATTTGGTCTAGCATTCTCTCTGGCTTGCTGCGAGTTGCGGGCTGCGCCACTTGTTCGGCCCGGTGCGAAGCTCCGTTCGATGAATCTAGACACCTAGACAGAGTTTAATTAGCTGATAATTTTATTTCCTTTCCTTTTTCTTTTCGAGAGAAGCTGGCAGTTTTTTCTTTTCCCGTTTGAAGGTGACAACTGACAAGGTGGTAGATGGGCTGGAGAAGCTAAGACCGATCGGCCATGTGGCCCATTCATGGCGCAGACACCACTGCCGGGGCCAGAGCTGGATGGACCCAAAGATCTGTTGTGTCCTAGCTGCCCATGCACATCACTTGCTGCCTTGCTGGCCCTTCTGTTTCGTTTTTTTTTCGTCTTTTAATTAGGCCACAAGTTGGACGATCTGATAACACCACGTTCCGTAGGATGGCCACCGGCATAACACGTGTCTCCTGCGATGTGGAGATACTGAGGAATCATGCATGCAGACCATTCGACCGTGAGCTCAACTGGCCAAGCAATGCTAGCTCAACTGCCTCCAGTGAAGATACTGAAAGGGCGACCCTGCCAAAGCTGCACCTCTTTCTGCTTATTCTTTATAACCTACTAGCAGTTCACTTGTGATGTTGTTCAGTAGAAGTCTGTGGTATGATGATCGACCCGTAGTAGTGAAAATATATATGTCGATTGGCCTTTGCAAAACAAAGGGGTGGTGGCGCAGTTGGCTAGCGCGTAGGTCTCATAGCTAAATTGAGTGATCCTGAGGTCGAGAGTTCGAGCCTCTCTCACCCCAACGTTTTTTTAAAACGTTCTCTGCCTCATCACCAATTACATGTTCTTCTAACCCTGACGGTTGGCCCAAATGAAATAAATACTCAACGTTGGCATCCATGAAAAGAGATTCAGAGTTGCTATCTGATACCTACCTGACTCCATGCGTCTGGTCGTTTTCTAGACTTTCCACTAGCTAATTTGTTTTGCTCGTACAAGTGTGCCACCTTTTGTTTCCGAGAGAAGTAGTGTACCGTAACATGCAATCCAAAGATAACAGAATGGAACACCAACCAACAAGTAAGTGGTGGGTTTGGATGGAGTCTCGCAGAAGAAGAGTACGTATTGATACAAATCACTCAAGATGGATTGGGATACATATATTGGTTAATAATCCTTAGAGTTTCGCAAGCCTTTTGCATATTCTCGGAGAAAAATAAGCCAGATGCGTGTGAAAATATGGGACATTTTTAATACATAATCAATCTATTTCCATGATAGAAACAAGAAGCTTTAGTGCATTGCGGTAAGAGAAAAGCGGATGCAAAGTAGCGACTGGTCCGCAAGGATCTGAACTTAAATCAGATGCAAATGCAACCTCTAACTACATCATATATATACCATTTAGGTAGCATAGTTTTGTACAGGAAGTTCGTTGCCTTGCCATCACGAACGAAATACTAACACATTTTCCAGTTCCGCTCAGCATTAACGGCAAAAAAATCAAGTGTTCAACAACACACATTGGCATTACAGGCTTACAGCTATCATCATTCCCTTTAAAAAAAATATAAGCTTACGGATACATATCTGCATAAGAAAAATTAAAAGTACGTATTCAGTGCAAGCTATGCAAAAAGGACAAAACCTCCAGTAATACAGTACCCTCACTGTGAAGGTTATTTGCCCGTCAAACATCCAATTAAAAGTTCTCTTCTTGAAGACGTCGTCGAGACGAGGTGCTCGCCGTGCGTCCGGACCACTCCGAGGGAAACCCTAGATCTTCCGGGATCGGGCGATGATGGCATTCTGTGTCATTTTCCCCCTTGGGGGCATCGTTCTTGGAGTGGTGACCGGCCAGAGGGACCAGTGGTTGCGGGAGGTGGTGGGAGTTGGCGCGGCGATGTTGGCTGCGAGGGTGTTGGGGCTGTTTTTGCAGCGGTGATGAGGTGATGTGCTAAGGTGTTCGAATAGAGACTTCTGTGGCAACGATGGCGTAGATGAGCGATGTCGGAGACGCGGCGCTGGTTGAGATAGTCGGCTCTTCTCCGGCGTGTCCGTGGGTTTACCTTAGATTGTCTGTTGCTGTGAAGTCGAAGCTGCGATGGCGGGGCCCTGTGGCGTACGATGACCGGTGACAGGTGGTCCCTTCGGAGATCTTCCGCGGCGCCAACCTTGCCTGGCTCTCCTTCTTAGCTCGTCTTTAGAGTCGGAGCTGCGCTGCCTTTCGCTGTTGGGAGCTGCGTCGGCAGCTCCCTTGAGGGTTGTTTTTCATCTTAGAGTTGTGGTTGTTCTCGGGTTGTGGTGGACTTGTCCCCGTGGTGTCGGTGTTGTTGTATGGTTTTTGCCCGGTTTCTCCTGCTAATAAACCGGGCACCTTCTGCTTAATTAATACATAAGGCAAAAAATTTCCTTCGTTTCAAAAAAAATAAATCCAACTAACAAAGTACAGTACTTCAGTACCCATACTAAGAGCATCTCTAGCAGAACCCGCAAAAGTAGCAAAACCGCATAATAACCGCCCGATGCGGGTTGAATACCGCAAAAAGGCAGAGAACAGAATCCACAAATTTACCCAACCTGCAAAACATTTTGCAGGGCCCCGTGAATCTAGCCCTTAAAACTGAGAACTTGCAGATTTCACGTCGGATTTTGAGGGGGCCTGTATCCCGCACAAGTGGTTGGCGGGCTGAATATTCAGCACACACCGGCGAACCTGCCACCGTGGAACTCGCCGGAATCGCCATAATCTTGCCGGAATCATGTGCAAAAGGTCACTGGCAGCAGCTGCGCCGCCGGCTTGCCGGACGTCAAGATAGACCGGCCGTGGAGCACGCGAGGACAGGCAGCGGCGGCGACCGTCGGCGGCGTTGCTGCTATGGTTCGTCCGCGCCGGAGCAACGAGCAACGAGCGGCGGCCGCTCCATCCGTCCGCGCCCAGAGAGGAGCAACGAGCGGCGGCCGCTCCGTCCGTCCGCCCAGCGAGGAGCAACGAGCGGCGGCCGCTCCGTCCGCGCCGGCGTTGCTGCTGTGGTTGGATTCGATGGATCCAATCCATACCTACAAGCTAGCTCCATCGATCTAGTACGAGCTAGCTACTCCGTTGATTCATCAATCCATACTAGTACGACGAGCTAGTGCGGGCGTGGGCGCGTGACCAGCCGCATCCATCCATACGAGCTAGCTACTCGAAATGGATCCATCGATCCATGTGTCTGTACTAGTAGGCACACGGATTCACGGGAAGAAGAAGATAAGAAAAAGGTAGTAAGAAGAGAGAGAAGAATATTCGGGAATATTCTTTTTTACGGTTCGGTTTTGCGGTTTCTGCTCCGGCGCGCCGCGTTTCGAGCGAAAAAACGCGAGCTCCGCGACCTGCAAAACTGTTTTGCGGGTTGCCGTTTTGCGGGTTCTAGCAGGACCATTTTCTTTACAAAGTACTGAAATCTACTAACGTGTTGTACGGTAACTAGTAAATAATTCCAGCAGATCTACCTCTTGGACACCAAAGGGGTCGTGGCGCAGTTGGCTAGCGCGTAGGTCTCATAGCTAAATGTGAGTGATCGTGGGGCGGGGTCGAAGAGGCTTGGTGCCCTCCCGGTTGTTGCCCAGGCTTCACAAGCTTCTAGAGTGAGTCATCCTGAGTTCGAGCCTCTCTCACCCCAACTTTTTCTTGACTTCTTTCTACTTGTTGTTTCCTGCAGAAATTCTACTTCTCTGTAATGTTTCTTGCAGAAATTCTTCACAGATGGAGTAGTATTTTCTTACAGGGCTTCCCTTCACATGGCTTGAGCCTGAGGCATTTGCTACTCTAGTTCTCTTTGCAACGAAGATGTAGATATGCACGCCCCTGGTTTGCTACGGAGAGCATTCCCCTGTAACCGTATTTCTGTTGCGGTGCCTGCTTGTTTTATAGATATTCTACTAGCTAGTTTCTAGTTTGTTTTGCTAGTAAAAGTGTGCGACCTTTTCTTTTTGAGAAAAGTAGTGTATGACCATAGTAACTTGTGATCTGATCCTTAGAGATAACGCAAGCCCTTTTGCATATTCTCGGAGAAAAGGAACCAGAACCAGATGCCAGTGATAATATGGGACACTGTAACACAGTATCTATCTTTTCTTGATAGGCACAAGACATTCCACATATTGCCGAAAAAGGAAACCATATATAAAGTATCCACAGGTCCACAAGGATCTCAACCTAAAAAGATGCAAAGCTGCTACCTCTAACTGCATTTTCCAAACCAAATGGCATCTCTCATCAAGCACATACATCTCGGTAGCATAGTTCTGTACAGAAATGTCAGTTTGCCATCATCAAGAACGAAATAACACGCTTTGTAGTTCCGCACAGCATTAGCAGCAAAAACCAGGCGTTCCAAAACACACATTACAGTTATGATCATTCCCTTATTTATGTACTTAACCCCAGGCGTCCGATTGATCCTGGAAACCCCTTAGCCCGATTTCTTGCGTCTGATCTCAATCCCCTGCACGATGAGACCACTCTTCCAGTTCCCACCTTTGATCTCCATCAGGCTGAAGGACACCTCGCCGTCTTCATCATCCCCCTCCTCGTTGAAGAACTCACCCAGCTCCAGCTCCATCCAGCCGTCCTCCCTTTTCTGGGGGAGCGCCACGTTCTCCCCGTGAGGAACTGCACGGCCGTTCCTTCTCCTGGTTCTTAGTTGCGGGAATGGCCTCATCGGCCAGTAGTTCGAGGGCAACGCACTGGACTCGCCCTCCTCGTCGTTGCTCTGGAGGCAGACCTTGCGGGTTAAGTTGGTTTCTCCGATGCTGATCGATGCCTCCTGGACAGGGTAGTCCAGCCCGAGGAAATGCTCGTTCACCCTGAAGACTATGTAGGCGGCATAGATCGTGTCTTGCGACAGCATCTTGCGAGGTATCCTTCCACTGATGTCGAACCAGCAAACCTGCATGAGTTGAGCACCTTCTAAGAACCTGTCACAAAATCAGTGTTAGAATTTTGTAACGAAAAACAATCAATAGCGTAAGTTGCAAGAGGAACATCTAGCAATGCAGCGAAATTCCATAAGCATAGGGTTTAGTAGAATTTCTAAAGAAGATGAAAGCCAAACAGTAGCATAAGTTTTACTAGCATTGCAGTAAGACTCTTAACTTGGTATCAACAAAATTTTCCATGACTACTTTATACATATATCATTGTAGTTGGCTGGAATAACTGAATAAGGGCACAAACACTAAAAAGAACTCTGCAGTGAACAAGGTATATTATAGAGTCTCATTTTCTTTATGCAAAGTGTCATTTATGTGCTGCCTATAGTTTATAGAAACATAGTTGTAAAGAGCCTGCACTTTGCTCTCGAGAGTAAGGAAAATAAAGTAGCCCTTAGTTCTGCATATGTGTGAAGCAACAGAGACTTAGCATGCACCGCGGCTAGTCCGATTTGCAAATGAAATTGACTTCAACTTGGCCTCTTTCAGTACCACCGGGACTGATTTCAGGTATGTTCTTATCCTAAGGTTTGCTAACCGGAACCATGCCAAAGCCCCTGTTCTGGGTTTTGCTTCAGAGGTTAGATTCATCTACAGTACCAATCTACCACTTAGACTTGGTTACAACTTGCAACTAATTTAGTTGCAATAGCAATTGTTACTAGTGACCACGGCCCAATAGCATGATCAAACAAATTGTGACAGCGATTGAACGCGAGTAAGATCAAACGCAACAAGATTCAGAGGCCCGAGTTATATATACACTAATAATTGACACTACAATCTGCAACAAGACAAGCTAGATAATAACTGGAACAATCTGCATCGGAATTGCTAGGAGAGAGCGAACGAACCTAGAGTCAGCAAGAGGGATCCAGCGCCAGTACTGCGGCGTGTCGCCCCACACGATGCTCAGGTTCCTCGCAGACAGCATGTAGCACCTGGCGCCGTTCTCCCTGTCCAGCCACATACTCTGCACATATCGCACGACCACCAACCAATTCATCAGCGATCAACCGAGAAACCGCAATCAATTAGCGAGAAACCAAACATGTTTTATGGGTTTGGGGATCAGTGTATACGTACCACGAGTTTGTCCTGGAGGAGGACGGGGCCGTCGGAGAGGCGGAGGAAGAGGTCCTTCTTGCGAGGCGCGGGGGCCAGCAGCTCCCGTCGGCGAGCGGCGGGAGGGCGCCACGGGGCAGGAAGCAGGCCCAGACGGCGTCGGAGTCAGCCGCGGCGCGGAAGGACGGGGAGACCGCGGCGGCGCGGCAGGCGTCGCGCGGCGAGGTGCGGGCGAGCGCCGCCGAGAGGAGCTCCTCCGGCAGCCGCCCGATCTCGCAGCCCGGTGCCGTCATCGGTTCCTCCGCCGCCGCTTGCTTGATTTGATTCGATTCGATTTGGAGGAGAGTGTGTGGGATTTGGCCGGAGCTGGGATTGGTTCAGTTGTGTGACGCGAATGGATCCGCCACGTTTTATATTCGGGCGGAGAGGCTTAGCGACGAAGCACCTGGAAGCGTTTTGATTTTGTTTGGTGACGAAGCAACACGTGGCGAACAGGGGTTGGAGGCACCGACCATTTTCTATTCTCTTGGCAAAGACAACGAGCATTTGAGTCGGTGACACGTTCGCCACGCTAAAAAAAACACCCTGCGAGGTCACTATGTGCATTGGGAGTTTATATTACTGTTGAAAACTTCATTATTATCATGTAAAAAAATTCAAACTTATTGTAAAAAAATTCAAAATTATTGTTAAAAAATTCAAACCGCGACATTTCATAATATGCATTTGCAACTCCGGCGTGGGGCAGAGGAGAGTGGATCTGTGTTTCTCGTCTCATGTGTAGTAATTCATCGATTGGGTTTTGGCGGTGTCGCTTGGACGGTGAGCGTTGGTATTGTCTCGAATAAAAGATCTATAACATGAACTGATATTGTATCGAAATGTTCTTCCCCTTCACTTTGTACTTTGCTCTGAGGGATTTCACCCAATCTTATGATGAAATGAAAAAATCAGGTGGGCGCCTTCATGCACCCCCGTGACTAATCAAAAAAATCGTCTCGGAAAAAAATTATGCAACTCCAATATAATCTCGGTGTTGCTTGGTCTGTCGTTGATGAGAAACTTGTGAGTATTTGTCCATAGTGGTGTACATAATCGAGTGCGGGCTGTGCGTTGGCGTGGATCCTTGGACATTATCAACGAAAACAGTGACAACGCCATCTTCTTTAACGACCGAAGGTTCAAATGGAGCACGAGCTCCATGTAGCCCTTTTTTTCAACATTCAAAATCGGTACTTTTTAGTTTTCACAAATCGCGAGAAAATTTCTAGATGTAGAAAGTGTCGAGATCCCCAAAACACATCTCTCTTGAGCAGCATTGATGTGGCGATGTACGTGTGGATGCCTGCCAAGATCGGTGTGGTGCCCTTGCAGATATATTGGCACCAGTAATTGCTAATCTTACTATATATCAAAGCCAACCGTTTCAACCTCCCACCGAAGTGGCCACGTCGCCCGCATTCTTCTCAGCCGTCCGATCGGCTGGCAACGGCCCACGTTCGCAGATAATCGCACTTCTACAGTGCTCGGTGGGAGGACCAATTTGTAATTCGCGAAAAGATCGGGGATTTCCGTTCAAAAACGTCACTGCAGCGTAACATCTTGCAAAAAAGACCCCTCAAAGGACTAATTCGTAAATTCAAAAAATCTCAGGGACCTTTGTGTAAAAACGCCGCGGAGCCCGGTCGCCGATGACGTCACCACTGACGTCACCGCGTGTCTGGGCTGGGCCGACTGTTGGGCTGGGCCGCGTGCTGTGCGTCTGTCTCGGCCTTTTTTCTTTTTTTCTCTCTCTCTTTTTTTCTTTTCCCAAACCTTTATCAGTTTTTAAAATATATCTCAAAATCAATAAAATTTCTCCAAATCAAAAGTTTATGTAGAAGCACTAGATTCTTTTCTAAAATATTCCAACATTTTCAAAAACAATAGATTTTTTTTTAACAAATTTTGAAAAATCCAAATCAATGAATTTTGAAACAAATCTCCAAACCGATTCAAACCACTTTCTAAAACATTTGGGAAAAATAAAAAATAAAAAATATCAACTCCAAAACAATATCTTTAAACGATAGATTTTTTAACAGACTTTTGAAAAATCCAAATCAATAAATTTTGAAACAAATCTCCAAATCAACTCAAATCACTTTCTAAAAATTTGAAGAAAAAAATTTGAAAAATAACCACTCCAACTACTTTGTGATCTTTTCCAAACTTTTCGATTTATTTAAACAATTTCCAAAAAAAATAAAAAATAAACGCAAAACAATATCTCTGAATATATCCATCGGAAAAATATGAATAATATATCAAAACGTTCATACAAAATACATGCTGACTACTTATGCTAAACTTACGTCATACAATCACAACTCAAATACGAATATTCAAAAAACTTCAAAAAATGCTAACTCTTCGTATTTCAACATCTCTCAAAACATCCACAAATTTTAAATAACGATATTTTCAAATTTGCATTTTTACAACACGGGTGCGGCATGAATTAACACTACAAACAAATTTGAATATTCTAAAATATCATTTACCTTCAAAATCTAACCATTTTACAAACGTCAAAATAATTAGAATAAAAAAAAACTTTCCAATTCGACTAATTTTCACAATCTAAATAATTTCCAAACACAGACTCCCTTTGCATTCAAACAATTCTCAAAATATACGTAACTTTTAAACGTCGCTGATTTTAAAATCAAATCTTTACCGCACCGCCGCACCAATTTACCTAGTCTCTCCGAAAAGTAAGTATACTTGAGATCTTTAGAGATGTGATCTATTCCTTCGAGATCCCAAGCCCATTTGTACATTCTCGGAGAAAGGGAACCATAGGCTAGTGATAATATTGGACATTGTATGCCAGAAATCCACTTTGGCACCCGGGTGTATATTGGACATTATATGCGCAACACATTATCTATATTTTTCATGATAGCCACAAAACCTATTTGCATATTGCCGAAAAATGAACCAGATGCAAAGTAGCAAGCCACAGGTCCACAAGGATCTCATCAACCTAACAAGATGCAAAGCTGCAACCTCTTAACTACATTTTTTTAGACGAAAGGTTTAAAATGAACCCGGTTTTGAATTAACGAAGCCAATAACCGGTTAGGAGTTACAAGTGTTACAGCTGCACGTTGGGTTGCCAGCTAGAGATACAAGCTCAAAGTACAACCAGAAGACCACAAGAGATACGGGGAAACAAGCAAAACTAAATCAAACACTAAAGATACTAAAAATAAGAAGCTCGCTTGGTCCCGTTGAAGAATCATTGTCTTCTTGCACGCGAGAGGCACCGAACCTGATCGAAACCAACAATCCTCCCTTGTATCCACAACACGAACAATGAGAACATGCGATGGATCAGCAGTCCAACAAGCAGCTTGAGTGTCGACAGGCAAGGGGCTTACATTTCCAACTTAACCAACCAAGACCTAGAATGGCAGCAACTGCCCCTATTTACACCTTTCCAAACCAAATGGTGTCTCATCAGGCATACACATCGATCTAGGTAAGCATAGTTCTGTACATAAATTTTTGTTGGCCATCAAGAACGAAACAACACACTTCAACACTTGTAGTTCCGCACATCATTAGCAACAAAAAGCGGGTCCTCAACAGCACACATAACAGCTATGACATTCCCTTGTTTATGTCCTTTGTCCGGGTGTCCATTCGATCCTAGAAGCTCGATCGTCAGCCCGATTTCCGTCTGATCTCGATGCCCTGGACGATGAGACCACACTTAAAGTTCCCGTCCGTCGTCTCCATCACGCTGAATGACACCTCGCCGTCTTCATCATCTCGTGCGTTGAAGAACTCGCCCAGCTCCACCTCCACCTCCATCCAGCCGTCGGCTCTTTTCTCCGGCTCTCCATAAGGAACTGCACTGATGTATGTTCTCAAGGTTCTTATTTGTCGCAGGAAGCCAACCTTGCGGGTTACATTGGTTTCTCCACCGCTAATCGACGCCTCATGGGGCGGAGAATCCAGCCCATGGGTCCACGAGTTCACCTTAAACACTATGTAAGCCACACAGATTGTGTCTCGCGACAGCATCTTTCGAGGTATCTTTCCACGGATTTCGAACCAGTCAACACCCATGAGTTCAGCGCCTTCAGAGAACCTGTCGCAAGCATTGGGTCAGAGTTTGCAACGAAGACGGAAAACCATCAATAGCATAAGTCGCTGAAAACCATCTAGCATTACAGAAAAACTGCGTAACTTGGCAGTAACCACGTTTTGCATGACTATTTTTTACATAGCTAATTCTAGTTGGACGGAATAAGGGCACAAAATACTCAATGAACTCTACTGTAAACAAGGTAGATCATAGAGCCACATCCTTCATGCAAAGTGCCATTAAAAAACGGAGAAAAATCTTATGCGACCTGGTCGCACAGGCCAGATTGCTGGACCAACTCCCGTGAGACAGAGCTGTACAGGGCATGCACTTTTCTCTTGGAAGAGAGGAAAATAAAAGTCGCCCTTTATTGTTCTGCATATGTGTGGAGCAGCATGGATTTAGCATGCACAGTGGGTATTCCAATTTCCAGATGAAATGGACTTCGACTTGGCCTGTTTCAGTATCACCAAAACTGGTTGCAGCTATGGCTGTATTACAAAATTTGGTAGTCGGAGCAAACCCCATCCTGGGTTTTGGTTCACAGGGCAGCTTGATCTACCAACCTAGTACCAACTTGCAACTTATAAACCTTGAATTCAACTGCGATGGGACAAATGACCACAGCGCGGTAGCACAGTCGTAGAACCAATCGCATTCGCAAACTGGACGCGAATAAACCGGAATAATTCGAGCAATCTGAACCGGAATAGCAAGGAGAGAGCGAGCGAACCTAGAGTCGGTGCGAGGGATCCAGCTCCAGTTCTCCGGCGTGTCGCCCCACAGGATGTGCAGGTCCCTCGCGGACAGCATGTAGCACCTGGCGCCGGTCTCCCTGTCCAGCCACAAACTCTGCGCGCCGAGAAATTGATCAGCGATCAACCGAGAAACCACGACCGATCGATTGACGAGGAACCAAAAAGGTGCACGGGTTGGGGGATCCGCCCGCACAATACGTACCACGCGTTTGTCCTGGAGGAGGACGGGGCTGCGGGAGCGGAGGAAGAGGTCCTTCTTGCTGCAGGGCGGCGGCGGGGCGTGGTGGCCGGCAGCTCCCCGTCGGCGAGCGGCGGGAGGGCGCCGCGGGGCAGGAAGCAGGCCCAGACGGAGTCGGAGTCGGCCGCGGCGCGGAAGGCAGCGGAGACCGCGGCGGCGCGGCAGGCGTCGCGCGGGGAGGTGCGGGCGAGCACCGCCGAGAGGAGCTCCTCCGGCAGGCGCCCGATGTCGCAGGCCGGTGCTTCCATCGATCAGTTCGTCCGAGCTGGTCGGTGCTCTATCCGATTCGATTGGATTCGATTTGGAGAAGAATGTGAGATCGGTAGGGGAGATGGATTGGTTTGACATTTCGAACGAATCCCCGAGCGGTTTTATTTAGTTTGGTGACGAGATGAAGCAACAGGTGACAAATTTCTATGGGCAAAGACGATGATCATTTGAGTCGACGACACGTTTGGGAGTTTAAATTCCTGTTGAAAAATTCATTCTTCTTTGTTTAAAAATATACGAAACACGGCATTTCATAACATGCATTTGCTACTCCGGCGTGGGGGCAGAGGAGAGCGGATTCTAATATCTCGTCTCGCGCGTAGTAATTTGTTCGACTTGGTTTTGGCGGTTGCTTGGACGGTGATGGTGACATTGTCTTGAATACAACCTGGACGGTGATTTTTTTTGTTTTTGTTTTGAGGTACCTGGATGGTGATGTTGGTATTGCCTGGAAATAGAAGTTCCGCACCTCGGAAAACACTTTATACTCCCGAGCTCCAGTGCTCACTCTGATTAAAAAAAAATTCAAAAATCATATTTTTAAGTTTTAAAAAATTCTGAAAAAAATCATGCATGTTGCTAATGATGTATCCCACAAAAGTGAATTTTTTTTATTCCAAATACTTTATATTCTGGACTACACAAAAATAACAAATCTTGTATATTTTGAAGATTTGAAAGTATGTACATTTAGATCCACACATTTGTCATTTTGGTATAGAACAGAATATCCAATATTTCAAACCGAGATTTTGCACGTTTGTGGGACATATCATTGAAAACACGCAGGATTTTTTTCAGAATTTTTTGAAACTAATAAATATGATTTTTTTTTAACTAAAGGGATCACTGGAGCTCGGGAGCAAGAAATCTCTACGGTTCTGCACCTCCCACATAATCTCGGTGTTGCTTGGTCTGGTGTTGACGAGAAGCTTGTGAGCTTTTTTTTCCATGCCAGTCTTTATGGACAACGGGTTGTGTCATAGTCCACGACAACTTCATCTTATTCAACGGCCCTTCTTTCGACCTTTGCGAGCAAGGTCTTTGGCTTGGTGTGGTAATGCACGTGGGGAAATATGAGACGTTGTATGTAACACATTGTCTATTAAGTAGAAATTTCCGACTCACGGCGCCCACTGATCCCTTTATAAAAAGAAATATAAAAATCGTATTTATAAGTTTTTAAGAATAATAGAAAATTACATGTTCTCAATGATGTATCCTGCAAAATATCAATTTGAAATAGTAAATATTTTGAGCTACACGGAATGTGAGGAATATGTGAACCTAA